>PVKU01007508.1:54396-86685 GCA_004027475.1 Anoura caudifer
GAGCTGCTAATCCATGGCACAGTCCTTTAACATATCCATAGCCTTTGGCTAGTAGCTTAGATGTGTTAAATAGCTGTGACCATGCTCTGAGCCAGAGGGATGGAAAGGACCCCCCCCCAAGACGTGACTGGGGGAGGAACCTCAAGTCACAGCGCCTGCGTGGGAGCTTGGAGAAGATTGGCTCCAGAAAATGGGGACATACCTGCCCAGACTCATGATGGCATCCCAAAAATACTTGGAATATACGGGAATGCTGGCAGGTGTAACTGATTGTAGGAGGAGTTGGAAATGGGGGTACAGAAGAGATTTGGCGCCAGGATTTAAACGGGGAAGCAGCAGCCATTGAAAAAGAGAAGAGAGAATCCACGTGCTTTCCCAAGAGTTAGGACCCTCACAACCCTGTGAGGGAAAATCACCATGTGGCTTTAGCAGAGAATTGCCACGTGGCTTTTCCAGAGTGGGGACTCCTTCCCCACAGCTTTGGTAGAAGAAGGACCACGCGGCTTTGGGGTGATCTTTTGTCTGTGTGGCCTGGGAGCAAGAGAGACTGCCTGGAAGAAGGGTGAAAGAACTCTTGCCAGTAGGCCATGAGAAGGTGCCACATGGCTTTGGATTAATTGGAGATCCTGCCTGGAAGACGTCACAGCTGACGGTGTCAAGAGCCTGGATCCCGGACGTGTGCTTCTCTTCCTTGCAAGTACGGTACCCTGACTTAGGGCAGAGGGAGATAGGAAGCACTGTGGGCGTCTGTGGGTATCCTGAAGGACTTTGATATTTTAATGAAGTTAAGTCACTACTTTAACTCCGTATAGCATTAAATAAACATTTCCTTTCCTTTTCACAAATCTCTGGCTTTGAGAGGCATCTTTCCATAAGGCGGCGGACAATAATGGACCTTCTGTTTGCTCTGTAACAGCAATAGTACTTTGATAAAGCAATGCCTTCAAGGAAGGCTACCTTTCAAAAGATGGAGGGAGGTGTTGAGTAGCAGGAAAAGCCAACCAAGGAGGAACCCATGGGTGCCAACTAGTGAGGGAGGGGCAGATAACTGAAATCGACATGAAAAAGGAAGGAGTGTTTATGACATCAGCCACTTGCACACAGAGCTGTCTTGCTCTGTGAGTTGAGGGGTAGCAATGGGGTACCTCGGAAAGTGCACAGACTCCACAGTCAGGACGGTCTGGGTGTGAACACTGCGCCCCACAACTTACTGTGCAGGAGAATCTGGGCTATTACTTAACCATGCTGATATGCAGTCTCTTCATTTCAAAAATACCTGTGTATCTCCTGGAAGAAGAGCTGATATCTGAGGCACGGAGAGACTCTGTGAACTAAATGACATCAGAGTCAGAGGTATCAAGATTTATGACAGTGTGGGAAGACTGGAGACCTAGGGCTCAAATTTTGCCTCCTCATAATATTTTCTGTCTAGCAGCTGGTTAGCAGTCTTACCAGAACCGCATTACTCACTGAACCTTACTTCTGACCTTACCCACAGAAACGCTCCTTTTTTTAAATCTTAAATGTAGACAGAAATGGGCTATTTATAGCTACCGTCCTGGGCTATGAATCTCAGAGGCTGGCTTGGGAGCTCAGAGTCCACGAGGGTGTAACAGATGAAAGGGGTGGGTTCTAATGAGCTGTGTAGAACAAGTGAGCGGATATTTTTAAAGGCTGAAGACAGCAACAGAATAATGAAAGGTGCAGGTGGGGACAAATCTGATGACCTGCTACAGGTCTGGAGGAAGAAAAGTCTAAAGATTCTTTGCTATTAAAAATAAATAAATAAAACATGAAACAAGCTAAGGAGTCTTGATGCCTGCAAGGCAATAGACCCCAAATTTTTCCAGTGGCTTACAGAACTGATCAGTTCTCGCTATATAAATTACCGTATTAAAGACTAGAAAAGGTCAGACCATAATTAAAATAAATTTTAGAAAATATTTAGTCATATCCAAATAAAACCCAACTTCCCCTTTTTGAGGACAAAATATGTCTGAAAGCAGCTTTATCATATGAAATAGAATAGCAACATCCTGAACATGATTAAGATATGTTTATAATCAAGAACATGAAATTTTATTGAATATATCGTTGATTTATTAAACATCAAAAGTGTCTAATTCCTGGGAACTTATTTTCTAAGGAAAGTTTTGCAGATGTAAACATTTCTGAGAAAAATCTCAGGATTTTTAGAACACTGTTCAGTTGTTCTTTTTCTTAAGATTTATTTATTATTATTATTATTATTATTATTATTATTATTATTTAGATAGAGGGGAAGGGAGGAAGAGAGGGAGAGAAACATCAATGTGTGGTTGCCTCTCACACATCCTCTACTGGGGACCTGGCCTGCAACCCAGGCATGTGCCCTGACTGGGACTTGAACTGGTGACCCTTAGGTTTGCAGGCTGGCTCTCAAACCACCGAGCCACACCAGCCAGGGCACTTGTTCTTACTCACTACTAATTCAAATATGATAACGAAAGTGAGATTCTAGAGAAATAAAATGTTGATTTAATACTTAATAGAGAAGAAATACTCAAAGGAGAAACAGGAAATTGTCGATACCTTGATCATAACATTCATTCGCTTGATAAACACAATTGTCTCCAACATGCTACGCGCTGGGGAACAGACCACGAAGAAGACATACACGCTCCATCTCCAAAGTGGAACGTGGGAATGACGGCTAAAGGAAGAAATTGTAATTGTGACGAATGCTACAAAAAAGGAAAACTGAACCCAAAGACAGGTGCCCACCCCAAGAAAGATGTTTCGTGATTGTTGTGGGGGTTTTTTCCTTAAGACCTGTTAAAAGAAAAATAAAACTGACAGAAGAGTAGAATTTTCTAAACAACTAAAGGCTGAGGGACTTGGGGTGGTGAGAGGCAGAACTTCGTGCCAGACAAGCCTGGCTGCAGAAGGGAGGGTGGTGTGTTTAACCAATGAAAGAAATCCAGAATTGCTGGTTGGGGGTGGGGGAGGGAATCAAAAGGGAAAGTAGTGAAAGATAGTGCTGGGACTTCAAATTATGATCATATCGGGTCATGCAAATCTTATAAAGGTCAATACTCTAAAACTGTCTCAAAGTCACAGAAAAGTTTTTAGTAGAAATATAGAACTTGATTTGATGTGCACTTTTAAAAGATCACAAATGTTGGGTGGTTGATGGGCTAAGGGGGTAGCAGTGGATGGTAGCAACAACTAACACTTGCTGCCACACACAATACAAAGTGCTTTACGCACATTACCTTCCGTAACCCTCAGGAAAACCCTTTGAGGTAAAGGGTTTCATGCCCATCTCTCGGAAGAACACCTCAGCCTAAGCAACGTGTGAACAAACAAGAATTTTGAAACCTAGAAGTCACACTTCAGAGCCCATCATTTATGACTGTTTACGATGGATACCAGAAGATTAGTTAGGAGCCCATTATAGAAATTCAGATAAAAAGATAATTGCGGTTTAGATTAGAGAGTGTGGCAATAGAGTTAGAGAGAGGTGTAAAGATTTCAGAAATACGGCAGGCGTTTTGGTGCCAGAGAAGAGGAAGTGAGAGGAAGGGGAGAGCTGACTCTAGGTTTGAGCATTTGGCTGAACATTGCTTCCTGTAGAGTAAGAAACACTTCGCAGAGGAGTATGAAAGTTTTACTTCTGAACATGTTACCTGAAAAACTTCCAACAGGAAATGCCAAACAGGCAGTTGGCTATATGGGTTGGAAGTCCAACAGCAAGGTATGGAATGAAGACAGAAATTTGAAAATACGTAGCAAATGTGAGGTAATTAAAGAAACAGGAGAGTAAAATTTCTGAGGCCAAAATTTTCAAGTGCAATTTGTCCTAGATTCACCTGAAGAACTTGTTAAAAAGGCAGATCCATGAACGCACCTCCCTCCAACCCAAAGTATTCTTATTCTCCATGTAACCAGGGAAGGGACGGTGGGTTATTCTTATACCCTTGGTCAATTAAGCTCTAAGAAGCCCTGGGAGAGGGAGAGGGCGAGATAAGAAGAAGGAAGGTAAGGACAGGCCCTGATGAACTCTAACATTTAAAGGGTAAGTATATGGCCCGGCTAGTGTGGCTCAGTGGATTGAGTGCCAGCCTGCAAACCAAAGGTTTGCTAGTTGATTCCCAGTCAGGGCACATGCCTGGGTTGCAGGCCAGGTCCCCAGTAGGGGGCACTTGAGAGGCAACCACACATTGATGTGTCTCTCCCTCTCTTTCTCCCTCTCTTCTCCTCTCTCTAAAAATAAATAGATACAATCTTTTAAAAAATAAAGGGTAAAGACATGAAGGGGATGAGAGTATATTACCACAAAATATGCCACTTTGGCATAAGGATTTTGAGCTGAAGGCAACTGAGAAAAAGCAGACATAGGACAAGCTCCCTGCCCTCCCCCTTTCTGCTTAAAAGCAGGGCATACAATTCCCTTTGTAAAGATGACATTAATTTTCATTTGTGAAAGAGTTTTCCCCCTTCTGTATAAAACAACAACAACAAAAACAAAAACATATAGCAAAGAGAAGAATCTGTGTAACAAACCTTATGAACAACGAATGTTTGCCATACATTTCCTAGTCACTGTCCCGTAATTTATTGCCCTTTGTTAAAATGGTATACAAGCTACCAAGTCTAACTGCTTCTTTGGGTTTTCACTTCTTTTCTGTGGTGCCTCCATGCATGTAAAATGAAAAATAAAACTGTGCTTTTCCTCTTGTGAATCAGCGTTTTTATCAGTTTAATTCGCAATCCTCAGAGACTGAACCTAAGAGCGGGGGTGGAGGGAAAGTTTTTCATCCCCTTCATACATGAGGAACTCTCAGCAAAGTATGTGGAAAAATAGCAGCCAGAATGAAAGGAGGCATATAGATGAGAATTGTGTAAGAAAATCCGAGACAGGAGAATGTGTTTTAGGAGCAAGTTGGCAATAGTATCAAATGCTAACATCCTGTCAGTATTATCTGGAGGCCAATCCTGTTTCAGCTTGAGGACCCCAAAGGGAACACACAGAACCACAATTAGGGGGAGACCCAACTGCATCTGCCTATCATACCAGGCATTATTTTTATGCTTTATATACTTTATTTTTCTTAAAACATCTGCCCTGGCTGGTGTGGCTCAGTTGATTGGGCATCATGCCTCAAAGCAAAAGGTCTCTGGTTCAATTCCTGTCAGGGCACCTGCCTGGGCTGTAGGCTTGGTCCCCAGTCAGGATGCGTACAAGAGGCAACTGACTGATGTTTCTCTCTCACGTTGATGTTTCTCTCCCTCTCTTTCTCCCTCTCTTCCCCTCTTTCTAAATACATAAAAAAATTGTAATTAAAAAATAAAAATAAAATTAAAAAAATATATAGACTCTTTATGCCAAGTATTGATATAATTAATTACAAATAAAAAATAGAAATATATTGAGGCTAAACTCTATGTCTGAGTTTCCATTTAATAGATGAAAGACTCATCAATCAAACCCAGATCTGCCCAATTCCAGTGGCAATAACCTTTCAGCAACTGAGTTGAGTATCCTACTGCCTTTAAGTGTTATGTCAGAGCTCGGTTTAGGGAGCATAAAGGAGGGGCAATTATTCAGAAAGGTGGAGACAGAAGTATCAGGAAGGTTACACAAGAGTTGAACCTTCAATGAGAAGAAATTGGTCAATCATACAAGGAAGGGAAGGGTGTTTTCAGCAAAGCAAAATTTTCAGTCAGGATGGAAAGAAAGATCAGTGACTTCAGGAAATTTGTGAAGCACAGGGTTCATGTAATGGAGACAGGAAATCGCAGGGGAAAGAGTAGAGGAGGAAATTTATCCTGAAGAGAAACCATTTAAATATTTTTAAAAGGGGCCCTGCTGAGACAGATTTGTGCAGGAAATCTGTGTCAACGGTGTGAAGGGTGAGTTAGAAGGAGAGGAGAATGAGTGCAGGCTGAATTAGCCAGTCTGCACAGTGGCCTGATTGACAACAGAGAAAGGGGGAGTTTGTCAGACAGATCAGAACGGCATAAAATAAAAGAACTGGATGACTTCAATCAAGGTAAATGGGGAGGGGAGGGGACAAAGAGAGAGGTATTTGGAATGACTCTCTGATTCAAGCAACAGGATAGCTGGCAGGAAATGAATAGAGGAAAGCAGATATGGAGAGACACACTGTGAGCTCAGTGTTGGGGTTTGCATGGCCTGTGGAATATCGAAGAGGACACATGACAAAGGTGCTGGCTATGGGGGCTGACACTGAAGAAGAAGTCCTGGCTGTGCCTTCATCATGGAGTATGTATACACCCGCGATCCCTAAACTCACCTGACCAAAGCAAGTGTCCCGAAAAGAGTTTGCAATTCTCTCCTGGAAAAATTCTGAAGCTTTATCTGTGACTCTCCCCATGTATTTCAACAATGGAGTAGCCACGAAAGAAAACAAGGAAGAAGGCAGCAGGAACCCTACCTGAATCTTCTTCTTCTTCTTTTTTTTTTTTTTTGTCAAGCAAAATATTTTTAATTAGTAGGCTGATCATAAATAAATCCACACAAAAGATTTAACAGAATTACAAAGAGTTTTGTGTTTCTTTCTTCTGTGGACTCAATTCATACTATGCATTAGTCAACCTTATTCTCTAACCTGAATCTTCTTTCTAATCTTTATTATTCTACTAAAGATTGGTTTTATCAATTTTCTTAAAAACTGTAGAAATATCATGGGGATGAATGGATTTTATCTAGTACAAAACATATTTTATGACTCATCCTTCTATAAATTATTATTATCCTATTTTCATTTGTTTGTGAACCTCTAATAACCAGTGACTTATTTTTCTCAGTTTTGGTGTATAATTTGGATTAGATCAGCAATTTTCCACTGCTGTACTGCAAGAATTTTTGAAATGTGCAATATCTGAGTATTTAGTCAGGAGCACTGACCTCTTTTCCTTTAGATTGTCAAGTAAACAAAATGACAACAGCCAACACAGCAATAGCTGTCCAGTGTAAACGAATCAAAATTATACCATTTTGGGGGGTCAGACCAGCAAAAAGAAATTTTGGTGTGCCACAGAATTTTAGTAAGTATATATGGCATGAGATTAAGAAGTTGAAAATCACCATATTAGATATAGGAGGAAAAGTAAGGAAATTACAGCTACACCATCTTTTGTATTGTCTCATTTTAAATAATCAAAACAATTTAGCTATCATGTAAAGAATTCTGTTGTCAAAAACACAAAAATCAATTTATGAAGAATGACAAGAATGATGTGTATTCTGTAAAGCAACAAGCTACTAAGACTTGCTTTAATCTCTCTCTAAAGGCCACAATGTCACAGAAAAGCAGTTTCACATAATTTATTCTTGGTGTGACATATGTATTCTCTAAGAAGTTCAGGCAGAAATGTTGCACAATTTTTTAAAGCAATGCCTTTGAAAGGGAATTTCCATATTAGTTATGTAATAGTTACATGAAAATAACTACATTGCTGGACCGGAAGGCCCATCCAGGGGTGGGAGGAGCAGTAGGTTTCCACTTGAAAATTACTATTGAGAAGTTGATGAGGTAAGAAGATGAATAATTCCAGTTCATTAAAAGAGAGGCTTTCCCCTTCTTTTACAGCACGCATGCCACTTTCTCTTAGAAAGATGAGTCACAGTGTACAACCCACCGTTTCCTTCTGTGAGGCACAATGACTTAACACGGATCAAAATCCTGGCCAAGGGCACGGTGAATGCAATCCACCCGCCTTTCACTGAATCGTCAAAATGAAGAGTATTTGCTGTATTTTTTTTTCTTTCATTAGATGTTATCTGTTTTGGAGAATTCCTAGAGTTGTACACTTTCTGTCAATTACTCGGGATCATATTATAAAGGTTACAATGAAACTGACTTTAGCCAAGTCCATTGAACTTGAAGCAACTTACTCACCACTGCTCCTAGAATACTTGATTACTCCCAAAAGGCCTACTTGGCAAAAACTGGTAGTCTAAACTAGGTGTGCATATTCAGGGAAGAAATAAAATTTAAAAATTTGCTGAGCTGAGATTATATAAAGAGTTTATATCAAGGAGAGTTGGGAAATCATGTCATCTAAGTTTATTCTTAATCAATAAGGAAAAAGAAGAAATAATAGATCAGAAAAAGAAGTCTTTTGGTAACCAAGCAAACCAGAGCTTGTCCACGTGGTGCCTTAACACATGACCTGACAATTAGTATTGAGGGAAATAGGTTTTTATTTATAAGGTTCCTATCCTGGAGGGGCTGAGAGCACTCCTGCTCAGAGCCCTGTTCTCCCACAAGACCCAGCCCTTCCCTTGCTCCCCAAAAGGCAATAAGCCAAAACCATACCCAGAAGCTCCCCATCTCTCTGTCTGTTTTTAAACCGGCTGTGCAAACAGGTCTCCATCCCCCCGTAATGCGCTCCTGTGGGTTTCAGAGTTGCCATCCTCTTGCAGCAGCTCTCTCCTTCAGGATTTTGTGTATGTTGTTCTCAGTCTCCATGTAGTCATTGAAGGAAACTATGTGCCGTGTCTCATGGGATCATGGTGGAGTCCAGGGAGGCACACGTCCCGAGAGAGGGGCTTCTCTGTACATCCCTCAGAGAATCAGAAATCTGCATTCCTGGTCACACTTCAGCTCCAAGCATCTCCCACAAATCTGTGCTTGGTTAGGGAGGTTCCCACACAGCTCCATCAGCTCTCTCCTTACACCCTTCCCTCCCGCATGGCTTCTTCCTCTTTCTCAGCCTGCATGGCTTCTTATTCCTCTCTCAGCCCACCCTTATTTTAAATGTTTGGCCAGGAACTTCCTATGTGACCTCAAACTGGGCCCTTCCTGTGATGTGCCACTTTTGCCAGTTCCCTTGTATCTTTTACCTTCTTTTCGATGCCATCTTTAGTCAGGGCAAGAGTTTCCCATGATGCATGGATATCTGGGGTGGGCATCCACCTCCCCAACTATGTCACAAGTCACTATATGTTCTTAAATGTTCAAGTCAAGAGGGTCATGATATAAAATAATTGAAAATTTGGCAGGATTGTATAGTCAACATTATTAGGATGTCTGCCTAACACATGCACCAGCAACCCCCATTTTCTGAAAAATGCCCTTCCCATAACCAGAACTGATTATAGAACAAGAACTTAGTCCTATTCTGGCTGCTGCAGATCAGGGCAAACAGGTAAGAAGAGCTCATCCAATGACTCTTCTCTAAGCCAGGGATGGAGCTGGGATTCAGAAGCTTCGGTCCCTCTCTCCTGGCTGCTAGCACTGGGGAATAATATACAGCAGAAAAAGGTGTCTGTAGAGAGAGGGTAGAATGAAAGGTAGAAAGGTATAGAAACAAGAGGCCATAAAATACCTTGAACAGTAGGGTAGGTAGTGCTTTAATTAAGATGGACAAGATGGGGGGAGAAATAGTGAAAATTAAAAGTCCTTCTGTGTGCCTGTGACCATCACTGATGTTGCACAGATGAAGGGAGATGTAGGCCAGACATCCAGGACTAAGGCAGATGTCAACAGTGCACAGAGAAATTTTAGACTCATCAGAGTAGAGGCGGTTTTTAAATTTGTGGAGCCAGATGAGGTCAGAAAGAGACAGAGAAGAGAGACGAAAGCCAAACCCAAGGTCCTGCAGCATTTAGCAGTTAAGCAGAGATGGAAAAACTAGCAAAGACAAACAGGAGAAACAGCAAATGAGGCAGAGAGAAAATAAGGTAAGTGCAGTGCCACAGAAGCTGTGAAAACAGGGCTTCCAGAATAGTGATCAAGTCATCTCTCTTTAAAAAAAAGAAAAGAAAGAAAGAAAGAAAGAAAAACTTCTTAGAATTACATGTACTCAGTTTTAAGGCTCACCAAGTGAATGATATTTATATTGGCTAAATTAAAACCATGTATCTAAAATTAAAAAATACATAACATATGCATACAGAAACCAAAAATTTTCTAAATGCCTCAGACAGACCCAGTTGGGCTTTGTTAAGAAAAGGAGGCAGGAGTAGGTTGTTTTACAGGATTTCTTGCAAGGACTGAAATTGGTAGTAAGATTATTCTAAGCATGACACTTTTTTGTAAGTGTGAGACTAGAAAAATGTCAATGAGTTTTTGTGAAATTCACTTTGCAGAAGGGTTAGGATACAGTTTGATGGACATAGCAAACACCTATCCCAGGGAAGGGTGTGTAATAATAAAAAGGAAGACTTCAATAACATCTCCTTGGCTAGGCTCAGAATGATATCTCAGATTATTTCATGAAGTCTGTAAAGCAATAGAACCGGCAATGGTGATTGTGTCAGGGGTTGGGAGTGAGGCCCCTCCTGTGGGGAAGCCGTGGGGGAAGGTGCTTAACTGTGTAGTAGTATCTTCAACATCATCCCTTCCTCCACTAAGCATCCAATCTAAATAAAAACAACATGCTTCTTATGCCACAACTTCTAAGCCGGTCCTCTGGCCCCCCAGTTTGACCAGACTGACACACTCCTTTTAATGTAAAGGCTGATGTCATTAATGAGCTGAATGTCTTACTGGTTAAGATCTTGAGCGCTGCCTTCTACAGGCCTTGTTAGAATCCCAGTTCTTCCCATTATTAACTGCGCGACCAGGCCAAGAGATGTAACACCTCTAAGCCTCTCTTCCCTCATTAGGGCAAAGAGGATTACAGAGCTCACATCACAAAGTTATGCAGAGAATGAAATGAGAAAATGAACAGAGGTAGAATTGTGAAAGCGAAAATCACAGACTGAGAATGTCACGTGGGCTAGAGGCCCAGGATACCAAACCTAGATTAAATACCTGACTTAATTGCGGTTTCAACCTCTCCCAGAAATGTAATCTTAATCAACCAGTCTAGAATTTTCTGGTCAAGCACCAGTGATCTGTCGCCTGGGCCTTCTCCATCCGCTACAGAAAGAAGAGACAAACTGCATGATAAAAATCCTCACCATTTCTTTCCTCCTAGAGAAGATGTCCTGGTCTAAAAATAACCTTTTGTTTCCTTTTGCTAATAGCTCCGTTGCCCCACCCTTCTTCCTATGAAAACCTTCCGTCTGTACAACCCTTCAGAGCATCCTTCTAATTGCTAAATGGGATGCTGCCTGATTGCTGAATAAAGGCCAATTAGATCGTCAAGTTTACTTAGTTGAATTTTGTTTTCAACAGCATTTAGCATAGTGCCTGAAATCACCATTCAATAAAAGGTAGTTTTGTATTATCTGATTTATTTAGTTCAGAATGTAATGTTACACAAGATGCATTTGAACCTGTAATGCATTTGAACAGGGTTTGAGGTGGATAGGAAGATGATTAAAATCTCATGAATGTGATTGTTGCTATGGTGGGAAGCAGGAGGCTTACTTGCCAGTTGCAGCTCAGGCTCCAAGGCCAGCCCTCCTCTGGCTATGCTACTTCTTTCCTAGAGCTGCCTGTGTAGACCAGTGGGTCATTTCCTACCCCAACACATAGATGGGTACTTGCTATGAATGAATATGTTAAAAATAAAAGTATGGATTTTTCTAAATCAAAACACATTAATCCATTTCTTTCTCACTGTCAGTGCACTTTTTGAGTGCATAATAAATGGATGTCTGAGCCTGTTCTAAGTGGTAGAGTCGATCTTTGTTCAGAGCCCCCACCAGCCTGTGAGCCCCTGAGCTAGTAATGGTAAGCATCTGCATTAAGCCGGGAGACTCTCCCTGGTCTAACACTCTCCATCACAATAGGCAAGACACTGTAAGGCAGTTAAGAAATCCCAGAGCTGTGGTCAAAGTACGACCTCCTGGAAGGACAAAGTGTTCTGTTTGTGTAGCACAAGGGTGTGGCTTTTGCTGCCAGTAAAATAATCTGAACACAAAGGCTTGGAGATCCTGCCCAGCACTGCAGTGAACTGACTCAGCGGAAAGTGGTGGGAAAGGAAGCTTGTTCTTAGATTTCAGAACATTCTAAAGCGACACCCTCCTCACTCAGTTCTATCACAATTCAGCAGGAAGGGGATTCATCAGCTCTGTGCACACGCACACACACACGTGCACTCGTGCACTGGGCAGAAGAGATGATGAGATACGCCCTTGGGAAACTCTGGTGGAGCCCACTGTGAGCTCTTTGCCACCTCTCTCCAGTCTCCTGCTTTTTTGTTGCTTTATTCAAGCAAAACCTAGTTGCTCTCAGGGAGTGAGGAAGGGAGGCCCTTTGTGTTGAATCACCGTATCAGGGGCACTGAAAGAGACCACTGTCAAACATCCCCAGTTAATAGTGGGGAGATTTCTGGATACTGTGATAGATAGATGCTTTGATTATCAAACTGCAAAAGAGATCTGTGTTTTGAAAGCAAAATACTGATAGCCCCACATTTGTTGTGTACAAAGTAACTGGTGAGTTAAAATCAATCAAATATTTTACTCGTGTACTTTTTTACATTCTACACACACACTATTACCACCACCAGTTTAGGCCTCAAATGAATAAACAGGCACATTTAGAAACTACTAGGGAATTTTAATCTTCTGATCCCCATATCTGAAGTTTTAAAAAAAGGAGATCTGAATTATGCAAAATCAGTCCATAGTGGCTAGATTCACCCTATAATTGCTCAACTCTAATTTGAATCTGATCATTTTAACTAAATACCACTTAGTCAATGTCACCCAAAGAAGATGTAGAAACTTTTTTTGTGAAGAAGTCCATATAGAACTTTCTACTCTACTAATAAGAATAATGGTCCATGGAACTTACATCCAAGGAAACATGTTCAGGAAAAAAAAAAGTCATTTATTACAATGAACAAGAAACACTATTGATTTACAAGGGAGGGACTCTGTCCCCTCCAAAAAAAAAACAAAACCCAGAATTATTTTTTGGAGGGCTTGCCCATTGTAGTACAGGCTTCTCTCACTAGGTGAGAGTTCTAGGAACTCATCTGTATCAGCATACCAGCTGGTGTTGTTGTGAGAGGCTGTATTCTGCTTTACTAAATTTTTTATCAGTTTTGACGACTCTTTCAATGCATTTGCCCATTTCATGATGGGTGATTTATGAGCATACCTGCCCACACCACATGGAATGTTCAGCAGTTTTTGAGCAAAAACAGCACGATCCATGTGCCCCACTCTCCCTATTCACCTGATCTTGGCCCAAATGAATTTTTTTTTTGTTCCCCTAGATGAAAGAAGTCCTCAATGGGAAACATTTTGCCAATAAAGAAGAGGAGAAGCAAAAACAGCAGAAGCACTAAAAAACATAAAAAATTATGGGTTCAAAAACTATTTTGAGCAGTGTAAAAAAATGTCTTGAGAGGTGTATTGCATCAAATGGTGAGTATTTTGAAGGTGACCGAAGTTTAAAAACATAAGAAAAAATACACAATTTTTTATAAAATAAATTCCAGTTTGGGGGGCCCTTCCTTGTACCTTTCCTCAAACTATCAGAAACTGATTAAGAACAAATTAATTTTTAACAAATTAATGAATTAGATATAATGCTACATTTACCAAAAAGAAAATTAAAAAATACAAACAGACCAGTAAGAGAAGCTATATTGTGTGGTTTTGCCAAAAAAGCATTTAAAGTTAACCCCAGGATAACCTAATATGTTGAAATATCCTATGGGTTAAATTTATAAACATTCATGAATGTTTTCATCAAGGCTTTTAAAAATAGTTAAAATACATATAATTGGTAAAATACAGGATTTCCCTTCCCTTCACCTAGATCAATAAATGTAGTAATATAATAGGGTGTGGTTAGGGGTTTTAAACTGGTCTTTTTAAAGATTTTTTCTATAACTGATTACATGACTTTTTTTTTATTCTAGAACTTCTGAAGATCACAGTGGGAACAGTAAAAGATAAACTACTTTGTCTATAATTATGTGACAATAGAAATCCATGAAACATGAGGTTTCTTACAAAATACAAGGCAAGTAGAGAATTTATCTGTTCAAAATGCACTACCGTTAACCCTCGTGCATTGTTGGTGAAATTGCAAATCAGTGTAGCCACCACAGACAACAGTATAGAGGTTCCTCAAAATAGTAACAATAGAAATACTGTATGACCTAGTAATCCTACTTCTGGACAATATCCAAAGAAATCCAAAACATATTTGAAAAGATTCATGCATCTCTGTGTTCACTGCAGCATTCTTTGCAATAGCCAAGACATGGAAGCAACCTAAGTGTCCATCGATAGACAAATGCATGAAGAAGAGGTGGTACATATACCAATGGAATATGACTCAGCCACAGAAAGAATGAAATCTTACCATTTGCAACAGCTTGGGTAGAGCAGATCTAGAGGATATTATGCTGAGTGAAATAAGTCAGGCAGAAAGGCAAATACCATAAGATTTCACTTTTATGGAGAATCTAAAAACCAAAATAAATGAATAAAAGAGAAACTAACTTATAGATACAGAGAACAAACTGATGTTTACCAGATGGGAGGGTGGTTGAGGGCTGGGTGAAAAAACTGAAGGGAATTAAGTACAAATTCATAGTAACCAAACAGTCATAGGTATAGTACAGCATAAGAAAAATGGTCAATAATATTATAATAACTATATGAGCATATGATGCCAAGTGGGTACTGGGAATATCAGAGGATCACCTCCTAAGTTACATAAATATCTATTCATTAATATTGAATGTCCACTCTAGTTAAAAAATTTTTTTTAAATTAAAGCACTACCCTTGAGAATGACATTTGTCTTTCACAGACACGTTTTCATCCCTGAAGAGAGTGCATGGAACACTTGGTGTATGCTAGGCAGTGTCCTAGATCCTGGGACTCCAGTGAGGAACAAGACAGACACGGTCCCAGCTGTCACGGGCCCTACATTACTGTGGAGGCAGACAGGCATGCTACACACAGACAACTACATCAACAAGAGTGGTGAGTGCAAAGAGAAAATTACAACAGAGTGTCGTACTTGGAAATAACTAGAGGTAGTGTTGCCAGGCTTAGCAAATAAAAATACAGGAAGCTGAGTTCAACTTGAATTTTAGACAAACAGGAAGTAATTTTTTAGTATAAATACGTTCCATGCAATATTTGGGACATACTTCCATTAAAAATTTTTTTCATTGCTTATGTAAAACTACATTTTCACTCAGCCTCCTGTATTTTATCTGGAATTCCTACCTGAGAGACTTCTTAAATTGGGAGGGTGGGGAAGGCCTCTGGGAGAACGGGATTCTGGCAACATGCCAGAAATAAGCTATAGCAAAAGCCCTAGAGCAGAAACAGCATGCATTCAAATTATAGAGTTGAGAAATGTGGCGGTTGGAACTGACCAAGGGAACCCTTTCTCACCTTGCAGGAGAGACATAGTTCTACATGGGGAACATACTAAGGAAGGACATGGAGACGGATTGAGGAGAGAGGTAAGATTCTGTAGTGAAGGCAACTGTGGAGTGGGCAGGGTTTGGAGTCTCTGTGGAATGTGTGCGAGACCCTCAAAGGAAAGGCTAGAAGGAGGAGGAGGCACTTGCAGTGAAACCTGTGAACCTGAGGTCAGAAGAACCAAGTTGGGCAAGAATGATTCAGATATTTGATGCATAACAAACATAATTTATAAAGGAGAAACTAAAATCTAATTGTTTATAATAGCAAAAATAATTGAAAACAATCTCAGTGACTAGTATTGGGGTATTACTGTTTTAGGGACAATTATACAGCTATTAAAACTGGGGCAGATAGATGAGCACATACACTGACAGAGACATGTGGGGACCGCCTCTTGCTTTGTCTCATATTGAGGATAAGGCTAACGCTCAGGATTTTCAGTGCTAAAGTAAGGACACTCCCTGACAAACCTGGACCATCTGGTCCACCTAGAAAGATTCCCCAATGCTAAGTGACACCAGCAAGTTGAGGTATGTGAATAGTTTCAAAATGAAAAAAGAACTACCTACATTTAGATGCAGAGATATAAGGATTGAAAGAATGGGATTAGAGAGGAAGTTGAGACTGTCATCATTTTTATTTGTGTTACTTTATTATTATTATTTTAAAGAACATATCTTGCTTTCATAGGTTAAGGTATAAAGGAAAAAAGAACGCTTTTATTCCTGTATATCTTTAAAGCAATTTTAGGATGAGTTTTTTTTTCAATATTTACTTTTATTTATTTCTGTTTATATTTTAGGTAGATCCAGGCCTTCACATAATATTATCTTACACTGTCAGCTGTTAGAAAAATATCAGATCCTAACTAAATTATGTAATATTCTTAATCTAAATAAATTTAATATATATATAGAAATTGCAAACATTACGGATAAAGCTAAAGGACCCTTTCACAATTCACATCAAACCCTGTAGTCCACATAGGAATATTTTTTATTGATCAGGAATAAGTTTTTCCAGGCCTTTTTTTTATGCATCCATGTGTGTGTGTATATACATAGGTATAGTAAAGTGTGTGTAATACATACGCAGTTTTGCTTCAATATTCATACATGTGTTTTAAATGGTATCATATAACTATTCCTCTGTCAATTTCCAAGTTTTACTCAATGATAGGTATTGGCGACCTTTCTAAATCAGTACATACAGATGTATTTCATTCTTGTTAACTCTTATATGGTTTTACATCATATAGAGTCACTATCTCTAAACATCATCCAATTAATGAGCATGTAAGTCACAACCAGCATTTTTCCAGTAACACTGCTAGGACCGTGTTTCTCAAACTGTGCTGGCTGCCGTGAACTCACAGGAGTGTTGTGGAATATTTTTAAATTTTGAAGGGAGCACAGTGGCATCTGTTAGATACTACACAGACTACTACTGCAATGCTACTATTACATTTGGGCCTAACTACTTGACAAATGTCATATTAGTTGTTTCTTCTGTCCTAGGGTCACCATGAAAAAGTTACAGAGATACTAAGAGGGCCATAAACCAGGCAAGTCTGGGAGTTCCTGGGAGCCAGGAACATCCTAAACCATGGCTGTATGTACAATATATCAGGAGAAGGTAATAAAAAATGGTTTATTTTTTTTAATTAAATTGAAGCCACATTAAAACAAAATACTTTCAATCTATTTTATATGAATTTTTTCCTTAAAAACAAAACATACTTTACAAATTTATCCTCAACAAATGCTCAGCCAGACTTTCATATTTCAGCTCAACAGTAGTACTTACTACCATTGTGAGTAGGTACATCTCATATAACTTTTATTTCTTAAAATTACATATTTTTAAAGACCTGTGGCATGTATTATAATTTCAGATATAATTTAAAAACACATTAGATATTTTTAGCAGAAAAAAATGCAGAATACGCTATGTTTCTCGATCTTTGTGTTACGAAAGTGCCAATGAATTGATTTACTAATAAGTCATGATTTTGTTATGTAATATTTATACCAGTAGAGTTTTGTAATAATGAGCATAATTTCAATAGGCTTATGAAATGGCTGAGTTTCCACATGAAAGTCTCTTGTTGACACTTCATTCCATCTATCGAGAGACAAACACTAGGCATTCCACGGGAGCTGAGAGCATCGTGGGAGGTTGCTGTGAAGAGTTTAAAAGAAAAGGCACCAACTCCAAGTCCTTTGTCAGACTTTTATATTTTTAAGTATACATTCCCAACTATACAAGAATCAATAGAATTCAATGATTTGCCAAATCATTATAGCATATCACTAGCTAGTAATCTGAGGACAAAGGTCTCTCTGAACCATGCGCAGGATGCTGCTCCCATGGTTTCGATGATCGTTAACTGCACACATTGCACAAGAGGCAGGCAAGAGGCACGTCCATCCTGCTGCGTTATATCATCGCCACCATTACGACCGCTGTTTTCTTTAGCGTGTGTTTTCCGTGAACGCTTGTCAAAAGACTAGTTCAGCTGGAACTTATCATTATTTAAAAATTACTTGTTACTCTCAGCCTTAATGTTTCCATCACTAAGCACAAAATAATACTTGTCACCTATTTCCTAAGACTCTGTATAATAAGGTTAGTATTATAATTTGCTGAATATTGTGCTTGATAAAATAACTGTGAAAATATTTTATCATAGTATTCTACCAACTAAAGCAATCCAGGTGGGAAATCTCAGAAGAGTATCTTCCTTTAACAGCTTTGAAAACAAATTTTCAAAAACTCTTGTCTGCTTACAAGAAGAAAGCGCTAACAGAATAAACAAGGGGAGCTGGCTGTACTTAGTGATTTTCTGGTTTTTAAAAGCATCCAAATCCAAAGTAAGTAAAGAGAGCTCATTGTGCCTCCACCAAAACAGGCTTCCAAGGTGGTAACTGTGGTAGTTTCTAGATACATAGAAATGAATTGCAAACTGAGATCCTGGTGCCCCCAGGACACAAGCAGTCTTTTACATGGCTACTCAGACATTCTGAGTTTATATGAATTTCCTATGAACTCTGTGCACTTGTAAGCTATCAGGAAAGTGTCACTGTGTTGTGTCTGAGATATATAATTACAATGGGCTTCTCATGCAGACTCCACCCTGAGTTTCAATCAGCTTTCAACAGGCCTGAGATCCTTGTCAAGATCTGATCAGTATCCACACTTTATGTCAGTACAGATGGATGACTGCAGTTCTAAGTCACACCGGTACTTAAGAAACATCTTTATGTTGTAAAATATATAATAGTGGTGTAATATGGTTACTATAACCATAAAGAGTTGCCAATTACTGCAATGCAGGGAGAGAGATAACTTGAATGAATTTTTAAATTACATCAGTATTGAATTTTTTTGTACTCAAAAAATTTTGAACATTTTTTCATCATAAATTAATTTCATTTAAAAATCAAGCATCTCAAGTTTTGAAGGCCAGTACTAAGAAGGCACAATGTCTTTCTGAGGTAGAATCTGATACTCAATCTGAACAGGGGGCATATTTATCTCTCAGATGACTTGGGGCAGAGAACAGGTCAAGGTTCCTTCATCTGTACTGATTTATTCTACTCTCATCATGGAAGATTGAAACAATTTCTCCAAGTACCTTAACATCCTTTCTTGGAAGCCATGGAGCAATAATTTTAATTGGAGAGCAATGAAACCAGCCCACATTTCCACATTGTTGAGAGGCTTAACTGATGACATGTTTTAAAGACACTTTATACAATGCAGAGGCCTTCACCTAAAATAACAAAAACTGAAGTGCTTTACCTAGTAGTCCATGCATTGTATATGACATATTTGATTTGCACAAAAATTCTAGAAGATTGACATTATTTAATTAATAAAAGAAATTTTATGATAGTGGCTTTAAAAATCACTGAAAATATAATTTTCAAAAGAATTACATGGTATTAAACATAAAAATTTCTGATCCATTGCAATCAGAAGCTACACTCAAAATACACCAAAAGCCCCCAACCTCGGAGCTGGCAGAAATGGGACAACAGGGCCCTAAGAATCAGTGGTGTTTCCTGTGGCTCAGTAACAGTCCTTGCTGATCAGGAGGGGAGACTGTCCTGTCTAGCCTTCCTGGTCTCTGCAGTCCTACTAGGGCAGAAGGGAAAGGCAGTTAAGAAAAAGGCAGGATTCAGAAGGCCAGCTACAAATGAGCCTTTCAGCATGCCCAGTATGACTCTTCACGGAGGAGAAGCTCCTTCAGCTGCTGCCTCTGTCAGGTCTGTTGGTCTCGTTCCTGTGCTCCTGGGTTTTTTACGTTCCTCCTCCATAACCTTACCACACTGTCCTAGGAGCTGTCAGCCTGCTTACGTGCGCTATCAAATGCTGGGTTCTTTGTAGACTGTGTCTCATTCATCTTTGTATGCCTAATGCCCGTTACCACTAAGCGCTGTGAATGCACAAACACAAAATAATAGAATACGCATACAAGATCTGAAAAAATTAAACTCCATTCCAAGAATTTTATTTCTACAATACCTATACATTAAAAAAAAAAAAAACACCAGAAAGTACAAAGTCCGGCAGAAGTAAGGCCTGCTTGAATGTAGTTGGCAGGGTAATAATATGGGTGTAATAATTTATAGTTTTAATTTGAACATTTTACCTAAAATGTCATATGGTATGCTTGAGTGTGATACTGTGATATCACAAAATTACATGCTTATGATTTTGTAATAAAAAGGGGCATTATTTGTGCCAGACCCTATATTTTTCCCATTTTAATTTAGATTTAATTCAGATTTAAAAATAGGTTATTCCCTCCCGTCTTCTATCCTTTTCTCTGCGCCATACCTTTATTCAGTGAAAAAGCCATTAGGCAGGCCCAAGAGGGCAAGAAGGCAGCCCAGCAAGATTGGCTACACATAGGTGGACTAAGCAAATCATATATTGAGATAATGAAAGCCCAGTCTCTTACTGTCAGAGAAGAAGGGTACAAATGTGAAAAGGGGAAATGATAGTAAATGCTGCAGTGATAAGAAATAGAAATTGGAGATATTGGTGTGTACTTGTGGTTATAAATAAATATGTATGTATGTATGTGTATATACACATACATATACACACATATACTGATACAGAGAGAGAGAGAGGAAGGAAGGAAGGAAGGAAGGAAGGAAGGAAGGAAGGAAGGAAGGAAGGAAGGAAGGAAGGAAGTTAGTTGTAAATTTCCTTTGTCCACTAGAGGAGTCTAGAAGTAGCAGTGTCCCAGAATGAGCACATCTTGTACCCAGATCCTGGTTTCTAGATGCCATTCTGCTTAAAGAACAAGGTTCCTTGGAGAAATGGCTGATCTCAGGGATAGTACAAGGAAAGAACAAGATGAGCTTCAATCATTTGTGCCAGAAAGTAAGGAAGTGCTCAAAGAATGATGGAAATGTGTTACAGTCTGAAGGGGCTCCTACTGGATGTGTCTGGGACAATTTGAGCATCAAAATCCACAATAATAGTATAGTCATGTACCACCTAATGACGGGTATACATTCTGAGAAATGTGTCATTAGGCAATTTTGTCCTTGTGCAAACATCACAGAGTAAATATACATAAACCTAGATGGTATAGTCTGCTGCTGTAATTATAGGTCCTATACTTTCATAGGGCTGGTAGCACAGTAGGTTTGTTTAAACCAGCACCACCAAGCATACGAGCAATTGCGCTACAATGTTAATGCGTTTTATTATAATCTTAAAGGACCACTGTCATATATGCAAATCATTGACAGAAGTGCCATTATACAATGCATGGCTGCACTGAATTATAATTCATTCAATAAAATAGGAATTCACAAATTCTCAGTGATAAAGGTAA
The DNA here is from genome assembly GCA_004027475.1 of Anoura caudifer. Taxonomy (NCBI): domain Eukaryota; kingdom Metazoa; phylum Chordata; class Mammalia; order Chiroptera; family Phyllostomidae; genus Anoura; species Anoura caudifer. The sequence continues at coordinate 75,570 of PVKU01007508.1, forward strand.
ATAAATAAATGGGAAGAACAAAAAGCTCTTCCTTACAGTTTAATATTTTGTAATGTAGAAGGAATGAAAGGATTAGAAAATTAACATTCTCCAATGAATATAATAATAATTAATCAGGTAAGAAATAGCAAAAGATGCTAAAACCACATTGGTGAACATGGGCTGAAGAAGAGGATTTTATAGTCTCAAAATTTCTTCCCATAACATAATTACTAACTTCCAAGCGTAAAAGCCAAATCACATTTACAGTAGAGAAACCTCAGAGAGAGACACCATGTCCATCTTACTTAAGTGATCAAAGTAAACATCACCTGTAACAAAATTAAAAAAAAAAAAATTGACACCATGTGCCACCTAACTATCAGATATAAGGAAAAAAGCAAAGCATCATTTCTGTAAAATTTTGTCCAAAGAATGCATGACCTTATATAATTATGAGATAACATTAAATAAACCCAAATTGAGGGACAGTTGCCAAAATAGCTGGCTTATAATCTTCAAAAAATGGCATGGCCCAGAATGTCAAGGGAAGCGGGAGGAACTGCTTCAGGATGAATGACACCACCACGTACCACAATTGATCCTGGGTTGTCTTGCATGTATTGTGAACATTACTGAGACAGCTTACTGACTGTGGATAAAGTCTCTGGGGGAAAGGGTATACAGAAATTTTTTCACTACTCTCGCAACTTTTCTACAAGCTTGAAATTGTTCCAAAATTAAAAGTGACAAAAAAAATTTAAGTGCTGCTCTTTTTTGACCATGACTCCAATGGCCTAATTTCCTAATAGTCAAGTTCATCTAAGAAACAATCTAATACATTTGCAAAACCAAGTTTAAACACTGAACACTCAGTAAATAGTAACTCACCAAAAGCCTCATCTCTGAATTACTAGTATTGTTATTATTAGTACTTAACATTCATCTAGCACCCACATTGTCTTACATAATTTGGCAGAAGTAATGGTTCCCTCAAGGAGCTCTTCTAAAAAAGCAAAAACATACATATCCAAATACATCGTGTGTAAAGGGACACAGAGCCATGGATCAGGTCTCACAAAGAGAAGACTCAGCCATTCCTCTCCCTTTTACTGCACATTAAAGGCGGTACAGATCCAGGTGTTCACACATTACCAAACTGCTGCTCTGTAATTTGAAAAGAATGACAATGACATCCTGTTGTGGTCATGAACAATTTGGTATTGCAGTACACCTGTGCAACCCCAGGCCATCCACATTTCAGCGGGACTGCATAATTACAGAGGCACCACTTACTACTTACATTTACTGGTGACTTCCTGGGTGCAGCATCCCTTCATTTACCAGACTTCCAGTTACAAATGGGGTCAGCGGAACCCAGTAAAGGCACAGAACCTGGACAAACCTGTGGCTGCTGGGGCCCCTGCCTTTGAATGAGCTTCCTGAAAATTCCCCACTGCAGGCAGGAGGCAAAGTTTAAGTGCTGCTGCTTGAAAAATGTTTTCAATTCTCTCATGTTTATCTATGTCAAAATCTACCTTTCCCCTTTCCAATATTAAGTTTTAAATAAATACTTGCTTATTATTAGACAGACCACAAATCGCCATATACAGGAGACAGTCATAGCTCATTCAGATTGCTGAAGAATCTCTAAAAATTACATCAGTTGACAGAATGCCAGGGATTGCAGAGATCTACACAAACTCTATTCTACCTGAGACACTTCAGAGAAAATTTTATTGGTAAAATAATAATAGTAACAGTAGTAATAGTGATAATAATAGTAAATTGAATGCTTTCTAAGGGTGGGACAAGATTTCCAAATAGTTAACATGTAATGATTCTTGTAATCCTCATAACAACTCTAAAAGGGAGTGTAATTGCTATCCTACTTTAATGCTACAGCCCACGGAGGTTAGGCAACCGCTCCAAAGTGACACCGTCGATAAATGGTAAAGCCAGAATTTCAACCCAAGCAGTTTTGTTCCACAACCCACGGTCTTAATATCAGACCTCTCTCTCTCAGAGAGCTGTACAGGTTGTGACCAGCGCTATTTTAGCACAACTTTTTCTATTTTATCTATCCAATCTGTAATTAGAGCATCTTAAATCTAGGGAATTCAAAATAGTCACACTCTGGAATATATGGAAATCCAGTTATTATTTAAGGTATGATATCAGGAATTTAAAGTATATTTGAAATGGAGTTGAAACTTTAATAATTATAAACAGCAGATATTAGGGCAGAGATTAATGAACAGAATAAAAATACAAATTTTATTTTTAAAAAAGACAAAATCTTTGTTTCCCCACATTACCCAATCTATGCTCAGGCTTGTAAAAATATTGTATCCTAATAATCATGAAATAAGTGATTTTAGCACTCAAGGTATCTACAAAATACTCCAAAATGAAAATGTCGTAGTACCTAGGAAATACTAATTTAAAGATAAAATCTGTAGTCCAGGAAACACATTTCTCTGGTGCTTTAAAAAAATTAGGTAGTAAGTAATTACAAAGCACAGAATGGTATCTTACACCTTCTTTTTGAACTACTCATGTGTGTGTGTGTGTGTGTGTGTTGTGTGTACATGAAACAAATGTTAAATCTGTGTACAAGTAGAAATGATTCATATTTTGAAATATTTCAAACAATTACATAGGTCAGAGTTAAACATCCATGAAAAAAAAATCTGTGAACATCTCTGACTTTGACATCAATTGAGCAAGAATAACAACAAAAGTTTTAACTTTTAAAAATTTAAATTTTAACTAAGTTTTGTCTGTAGCATCAGCAGACTATAAATGCTGCTATACTTACAGTAAATATAGTTTGAATAGAATCTATCTTTGTAACATAAAATAATGGATCTACCTTCTGAAATTTGAGGCCTAGCTTCAACATGTAGCTTCGCCAGCTGTGTGATCTTGAGCAAATTCCTTAACCACCTCAAGCTGATTGCTCTTCTATAAAATGTGACTAACAAAGCTACTTACTTAAAGGGTTGCGTGGCTATTTTTATGTTTGAAATCTAAATATAATAGAAATAGTATCTTTGGGGGGAAATCTAACATTGATATGTTAGATGGCCTTCAGGAACGAAAAAAATGAGATAAAAGCAATAATCCAAGCTAGAGTTTAGAACAAGATACTAACAGTGGAAATGGAAGTGAAAAGGAACTTTATAGACATCTTAAGGGACAAGATAACAAAATAATTTATTTAAGATCATCTTAAAATGGAACCTGATTATATCAGTTCTTAAAATACTTTTCTATTGCTTTTATAATAAAATTTATTATTTAAACTCTTTCAGACCCAACTTCCAGCTAAAAGAAACTAGAGAAGCTAGACAATTTTTGTTTTGTAATCTATTTAAAAGAATCAGAAAGCTACAAAAACATTGAGAATTTGGGGGAAAGATGCAAAAGGAAAAGGAAGCCCAGAGAAATAATCTAATCTAACCCTTGCTAACTGCCAATAACAAAAGTAAATTCTTTCTGAAGAATGATGACATCTTCTAGAGCTTCAGATATTACTAAAATTTTATTCGCAGTGTATGATAGTCAAAAGAAAATCAGAAATACAATGAGGCAAAATTTGATTGCAAAACAGAAGACAAACAGGCTCACAGATAATGAGATATTGTTGTTATCTGACAGGGATTCAAGCCATAAATTCAAGAAGCTCTGCAAATCCCAAGCAAAAGACATGCAAAGAAAACCATCCCTAGACATACAGACAAAATGCAAAAACTAAGAACAAAGAAAAATCTTTCCAGCAATCACAGAATGAAAGACATACTACCTTCATAAGAGCCAAAATTATACAAACACCCAACCTTCCATCAATGGCAATGGAAACAATAGAACAATAGAATGATATTCTTTAAATCTCTAAAAACATCAAAACTTCCAACCCAAATTCTATATACAGTGAAAATATCCTTTGAAAATAAAAACAAAAGTATTTTCAGATACCAAAAATGGAAAGATTTGCTGCAAGAAAAAAATACTAGAGAAAATACTAATCCAAATTCTTCAGGTAGAAGAAAAATAATCCTAGATTAGACCTCAAAAGAGTCAAAAATAATAGAGAGCTGAAAGGGTGTCATGCACTAAATAAAAAAGTAATCATGTCTTGGAGGATTTTTAATGTGTAGAACTAAAATATACAATAATAATAACCTATATATCAGAAGGGAGGTAAATGTAGTTGAACGTGTTTTATGTTTTTGTATTGTCCAAGATGTGGAAATGGCAAAGTAATAATTTTCTTTAAAGATTTTATTTCTTTTTTTTTTTAGAGAGAGGAAGGGGAGGAGAAAGAGAGGGAAACATCAATGTGTGGCTGCCTCTCTAGCGCCTCCTCCTGGGGAACTGGCCAGCAACCCAGGCATGTGCCCTGACTGGGAATCGAACTGGTGACCCTTTGGTTCTCAGGCTGGTGCTCAATCCACTGAGCCACACCAGCCAGGGCAAAGTAGTAATTTATATTAGGCTTCAGTAAATCATGAATGTATGTTGTAATTATGCTAACAACAAAAAGAATAAGAGAATTCATAGCAAGTTAACGGGGGGGATGAAAATACTTAATGAATCAAAAAGAAAGGAAAAAGGACATTAAAAAGAAATAGAAATGGTCAAATAAATGGAAAAATATTATGGTAGATTGAAGCACAGATAACAGTAATCTATAATGAAATATATGAAAACTAAATAAAAACAAATTAATATGCTCATTAAAGGCACAATTGTCAGATTGGATAAATATTTACTCTGATCTTTCAATTTGATATCCTGCCATTCTCTCCTTTGCTCACAAGTTCCAATCATACTAGTTTACATTGGTTTTCAACCCCATTGAGAGATTTTCCATGTCAAGGCCTTTGAATATAATGTTCCTTCTGCCCGAAATACTTTTCCCTCTAGTGTTCCCATGGCTGTTTAGATAGATCAGAAAAATGATCTCATACCACTTTATTGAAAGAAAGTCCTCCCTATCGTTTTCCATTTCTCAGCCCTTTGTTTCCTTTATAGCACTTTCATATTTTATATCTTTTTGTTTACTAACTTTTGTCTGGCTTCCCAATCAAATTAAGTTTTATTTCTCCATTATGTACGTATGTGGGTCTTTAGTATGTGCATGGCATGCATGTGCCATGCAGTGTTTTAAGAGCTAAGGATACAATGGATAAATGTCCTGTCGGAGCTGACTTACTAGTGTAGGAGACAGACACAGTACTCATTTCTGTTTTGCTTATTGCTGTATCCCAAATACCTGGCAGTATGAGGCAATCACTCAAATACTTCTTGACTGAATGATCCATGTGCCAGAAACCATGCCAGATGACTTACAAACCTTTCATTACCTAACACTTTGAGAGGTAGTATCACCATTTCAAAGTGAGAAGGGTGAAGCTCAGAGAAATTAAGTAACTTGCATTTAGTCACACAGCTAATGCATGTCAAGATCATGATTTAACCTCTCTCTGTAAAATTGAAAACACCCTGTTTTGAACCTGGGGAGTTGTTGACAGGTTGAGCAAGAAGGACGATCTTTGTCTAACAAACTGAGAGACAAAGTGTTTTATTTATTTTATTAATCAGATGTGTCAGGGTTTAGTCGAGGCCATTGGACAATGCCCACTTTCTTCAGGTGCTGCTACTGTCATACACCTTTGATTTTTCCTTATCATACCTGTTAGTCCCAACATGGCTAGGATCACCGAAGTCTGTGACACTCAAAGTTTCCCAGTGGATCATGAAAAATTAGCCCTGTAAGCACCAGCTGTCTCTAAATCTCTGACTGGTCTCTATCTTTTGTGAGAAGAGCAAAACTACTTGTAAAATCCTGGGGCACGTTCTGCCTCTTAGCACAAAGTATAGTCAAGGTTACCATAAGGGAAAGTCTCTATTCTCTATTCCATATTGCCTTTCGCCTGGATGCTCTCAAATTTGCCCCAAGCCTGATCTGAGACACCCCTGGATCAGACAGTGTTCTCAGTTTAGTTGTTCTGACACCAAAGTCAAGCAGGTTAAAAAAAGAGAAAAAAAAATAACGAACAAACAAAAACATACCATACACAAGAAAAGGTATCAAACAGAGCCAGGAAGTTTTCACTAGGCCAATTCTATTCCTGACTGCTCCATTCCTAAGGTGCCATGCCTTCATCATCTCCAACAAAGCAATTGTTTCTAAACCTGGCTGATGTATGTTAAAAATTTAGGAAGAATTAGAATCATAAAGTACTCCATCTCCTAGACATTTGATTAAAAATGTCTGAGGAAGAGTCTAGGAATTTTAGAAAGCTCCTTAAGCCATTCTGAAGTACAGCCAGTTTCAAAACTGCTGTTCTAGGGAACTGCATGTTGTCACTGACCCACTTCTGAGCATCTACAGAGATGACAGATGAAGGGAAACAAATATGTCTCATTTCCAGATTTAAAAAGTATGTTGGTCTACCGGATGTCATGCTTTCTAATTACCTGTTGCTTAGATAATCAGTTTCTGCATTTAAATTTTAAAAAATAAGTATTTATATTCTTATTGCTATTAATTAGAGCGACAATAGGATGGCAAGAGTCCATGTTTGACCAGAGGCTATTCTCTTTCAGATATCTTCCAACACAACCTATGTGGACTTAAGTTTTCATGAAGCAATTATTGTGCAAAGTATGGATTCAAACCAAAAATGGAAAAAAAATGTCTGAAAGAAAATTCTTCTTGGTTGTGAAAAATGTTCATGTAGCTCAGTTTATAAAAGACAGGCTCCTAAAGTGTACGGTTTCTGCTGGCATTGATTAACGTTTATTCAAGTAACTTTTACTGGATAACTACTGCAAATAAAGCAAACATTGTGCTTTTTGGAAAAGCACTTTTTAAAAAAGCCTGAATTTTTATAATATTTAAATTATTTAAAAAGTTTACATAATTTAGTTTTGTTTTGTTTTGTTTTGTTTTGTTTTGAAACATGAGACATGACTGGATTTTCTCTTAACTTAACGGTTAACTTTAGTGAATATCAGAATCACTTGGAGGGCTTGTGAGAACAGATTGCTGAGCCCAACCCCAAATATATATTTGTAGGTCTGGAATGAAGCCTGAGAACTTGCATTTTGAGCCAAATTCTTTGGTAATGATGATGCTTCTGGTTCAGGGACCACACTTCGAAAACCACCGTGTTAACCCATACCAATTTCATTCACTGAAAACAGCTTCTACAGTATATACCTAAGCTGCATTATCTGAAGTAGTCTTCAAACAGGAGAGGGGGGCGTAAGGGATGATGCTCCAGATAATTCTGTTTTGACACTGCTTTAATTTCTTTCTTATTACAAAACTAGGGGAGACAGGACCTAAGAAAGTATGGGTTTGTTGTTTTACTGATAACCCAGGGTTTTCTAACTAACTTGTTTATAAACCAGTGCCTAATATGAGTAATCTCAATCCAATAAAACATAAGCAGAAGACATTTAAAAAACACCAAAACCTGAAGGTGATTAAAAAATAACACAGCACACATACCTGCCCTACAAACACAAACCAGCTCCATCATCTGTCAGATGTACACGCAATATTGTCAAGTTTCCTTGGAAGGGTCAGCACACAGATTACTACTTACTAGATAAAATTCGTAAATTGACTGATAACAATCTCGAGGCAATTTGCAGAATTACAATGTTTGGACAGTTCTAGATTTTTAATTTCTGCTAAGTGACTTCCTTTATATCTATAACAGAAAATAAGCATGGTTTCACATTTTATTTGTTTCTTAAAGGGGAAGGGGAGGTTATTTTTGCTTAAATAGATTGGTGCTTTAGAAATTTAAGAAAATTACCCATATTTCAAGAAAATCAGTATATTTAGTCTATCCCAGGTTCTACCATGCTCTCATTTTGTGCCATGCTACATAAATGCTAAGAAAAACATAGTAAGAGTTTTTTCTGGAGACATCTGGTCAAGATAGAGGTATATGTGAACACAGTACTTGTCTCCTCCCACAACCTCATCAAAATTACAACTAAACTACAGAACACTATCATTCAGAACCACCTGAAATCTAGCTGAATGGAAGTCCTACAACTAGGGAATTAAAGAAGCCACATAGAGACTGGTAGGAGAGGCGGACATGCAGAATAGGCTGATCACACACCCATGTGTGGTGAATAAAAATTGGGAGTGATATCTTGGCTGCAGAGGTCCCCTCTCAGGAGTGAGTGGTCACAGCCCCACATCAGGCTCTCTAGCAGAGTGTTCCAGTGTCAGGGGGCTAAGTCTCCATAATTTTTGACTCTAAAAATCAGTGGAGATTGAAGCTGTGGAAGACAAACTTCTAGAGTCTCAGGCAGTTCCTCTTAAATGGCCCACACAGACTTACTCAGACTCATTCCCTCTGAGCTCCAGCACTAGAATAGTAGCTTGAAACGCACCAGAGACATACAGGGAGGAACTTAATTGTCTGGCATCAGGGCCAGAGCTAAGAGGGTAGCTTTCCCCCCGGACGAGAGTGCTGGCTCAGACCATTGTTCCTTTGATGAGCCCTTTCCCCACAAAACAGGTGGGCGGGTGGCATATTTGAGACTCCATCGACCTGGCTCACACTGTTTGCATCACCCTGGTGATTCCCTGAGGTTCTGCACCACCCAACTTTCAAGTCCAAGCCGTTTCCAGTGGCTTTTTCATACAAATGACCTATCTTAACTCATGCTTCAGATTTTCCTAAAATCTCTCAAACAAGCAGCATCTGGCCTCAGTGAGCCCTGTACCTCTTGCTAAGTGGCCTCAGGCCCAGCACTAGCAGTAGCTGGTCCTGATTCACAGCTTGGCCTCTCCTGGGCACCTCCAAGCCCAGCACAAGTAGCAGCATCTGTACGTCTCTTTGTAGCTCACAGTGAGTGGCCCCAGACAGAACATAGGCAGCAACTGACCTTGGCCTGTACCTCCTGGGAGTCCCCAGAGCCCGTGCAGCCAGTGGGCAGCTTCAGACCATGTTGCAGCATCACCACCCAACCACCTCCACAAGTGGGCCCCTGCACAGCCAATCCTCCACAGTGGTCACAGTTCTTGCAGCTGATCAGACAGGGGGATAAGTCCCTCCCTTTGGCATACCAACAGCAATCAAGGATCAACTACAAGAGGAGCATGTACAAAGCCCACACATGGGGTGCACCTTGAGTACACAGCTTAGGTGATTGGGGAGGCTGTGCTACTGGATCCTACAGAACGCCCACCAAGCCTCATTCTACCAAACCTCAGAGATACACCAGCTCTATCTAATACATAGAAATAAACACAGGGAGGCTGCCAAAATGAGGAGACAAAGAAACATGTCCCAAATGAAAGAATAGAACAAAACTCCAGAAAAGGAGCTAAACAAAATGGAGACAAGCAATCTATTAGATGCAGAGTTCAAAACACTGGTTATTAGGAGGCTCAAGAACTCATTGGTTACTTCAACAGCATAAAAAAGACACAGGCAGAAATGAAGGATAACACTAAGTGAAATGAAGAATAATTGACAGGGATTCAATAATAGAGTAGATGAAACCAAGAATCAAATTAGCGATTTGGAAAATAAGGAAGCAAAATAAATAAATAAATAAATAAATAAATAAATAAATAAAGAACAGCAAAAAGAAAAAAGAATTCAAAAAGATGAGGACAAATGTAAGAAGCCTCGGGGACAACTTCAAGCATGCCAACATTTGCATCGTGGGCATGAAAGAAAGAGGAGAGAGTGAGCAAGGAATTGCAAATCTACTTGAGAAAATAATGACTAGAAACTTCCCTCTCCTGGTGAAAGAAATAAACATACAAGTTCAGGAAGTGCAGAGAATCCCAAAACAAGATGAGCCCCAAAAGGCCCACACCAAGACATAATTAAAATACAAAAGATTAAAAGAGAGAATCTTAAAAGCAGCAAGAGAAAGCAGTTAGTTACCTACAAGGGAGATTCCATAAGAGTCAGCTGATTTCTCAACAGAAATTTTGCAGGCCAGAAGGAATTGGCAAGAAATAGTCAAAGTGATGTAAGTAAGAAACTACAACCAATATTACTCTATACAGGAAAGCTGTCATTTAGAATCAAAGGACAGACAAAGAGCTTCCCAGACAAGAAAAAGCAAAGGAATTCATCACCACTAAACCAGTATTATGTGAAATGTTAAAGGGTCTTAAGAAGGTCAAAAATATAAATAATAAAATGGCAATAAATACATATCAACTATTGAATCTAAAAATAAAAAAAATAAACAGGCAGAATAGAAATAGACATAGATACAGACAACATTTTGAGAGTTGCCAGACAGGAGGGGATAAAGGGACAAGTTTAAAAGGTGAAGGGATTACGGAGTAGAAATTGGTTGTTAAAAAAAAAAAGGACTTCCGGCTAAGATGGAAGCATAGGCAGACGCACTGTGCCTCTTCTCACAACCAAAATTAAGGACAACAAAGATTTAGAAACAAGAAAACAACCAGAACTCAGAAAATCAAACTGTTTGGAAGTCCAACAACAATTCATCCAGCCTGGTAAGAGAGGTGGAGTCGCGGCAGGAAAAAGCAGAGGCACTGACCGGGCACGTAGGCAGCAGCGGCTGGTAGCCCCCAGGTGCACAGGCGGCGACTAGCAGACCCCGGGATCGGGGCAGCAACTGTGCAGACACAGTGAGGCCGCACAAGGCGGTGGGCTGACCGGGTGGTCCCACATTCAGGCGCAGATAATCCAGGCAAAGGGGAAGCGGTGAAAGGAACTGGAATCTGAGAGTGAGTAAAGCAACCGCCATTACCTCCTCTCAGACCCCGCCCCCACATACAGCATCACTACCCAGCGACTGGGCTGTCCCGCCCTGGGGAACACCTGAGGCTCCACCCCTCACTACGGAACAAAACAAACAAACAAACAAAAAACCCCCAGAAATGAAAATGGCTCAAACCGAAGAACAAATCAAAGCCCCAGAGCCAATTTATCTAAGCGACGAAGAGATTGCCAACCTATCAGATGCACAATTCAAAACCCTGGTAATCAGGATGCTTACAGAATTGGTTGATTTTGCTCACAAATTAGATGAAAAAATGAAGGCTACAATAAGTGAAATGAAGAAAGATGCATGGGGAACCAACAGAGATGGGAGGAAA
>PVKU01007509.1:0-86513 GCA_004027475.1 Anoura caudifer
GCAGTTGAGGTGTATCTCGAGCCGGCCCGGGCCGCCGCCCTCCCTGGGCAGCTGCGAGCACTCCCCTTCCGTCCTGTCCACCAGGTTCAGGTCAGCCAGCGGTCCTGAAGCTCAGCGCCTTGCCCGGCACCGCGTCCGCCCGCGCTTGTGCCTGAGCCTGCGCGGCGCCCGTGCCCGGGTCCCACACAAACCGGCGCCAGAGGCGGCGCGGGCCTCGGGGTTGGGGGCTTCTGGGCGGGGGGCAGCGGTTGCACTCGGGCCTCCTCCGTGCGAGCGCCAACGGCAGGGCGGCGGGAGCCGTGTGTGGACAAGATCTCGCCGAGGGGCGTGGGTCCGGGTAGCACGTGGACACGCTGGGGGCTTAGGTGTTGGCGCTGTTTGGCTCTTGAGTAAGTAATCTCCGCTTTCTTGGCCTAAGGTTCTGTACTGTAGGGAGCATTATTCACAATGGTTACCAAACATTTAATGGAAAAACTTAAAGGAGCAAGATACTCTTTTCAATCGAAACCACATGTGGAAACCCAATGTAAAACAGATGAGAATGGAGCTTCTTTGGTGAAGTTTGGGCGGAGCAGGCAGAATGGCGCTGGCAGAGCTGGAGCTGGGCCCCCAGGCTGCCTGTCTACTGCTGTTGATTTCTTCCCTTTGGGGGAAGACAGCTACTCTGTGTACTTGATTGGTTGAGAACCTCTGACAAACACCAAAAACGCATTGGAATTGAGTAGAATTTAAACAACCGTGGTTAGTAATGAGCCTTTATACGTGCATTTTATTTTGGGTGCTCTATACAGCTCATGAGTAGATCTCATATTCAAGGCATGTTCATTTCTTTCAAGATCCTCATTTCAACTCCCTACCCCTCCAGGACCTTAAGCAGGAGGTAGGGCCATCCCTCCTGTATGAATAGTCACAGATACAACACATCTAGAAACAGCAATCGGCTTTTCATTGTTATTAAAGTTGACTTCTATAGCTTTCTGTTGTCCTCAGAGTGTCCTTGGGAAAGTCATCTTCCCCTGAAGGTTCCCTTTAGATTCTCTCTTCTGTTGCACCTGTAGGCTAGCCAAAGTTTTGTGTGTCTCTGCAACTCTTGAGTCTCAGAGGTCTCAAGTTGGGAACATCCTAGGACATTGTGTTCAGACATTAGAAGGGATAAGGAGACCCATTTTTTATTGGCATTAAAATTCCCCAGGGTAACACCAAGGGAACTACAAACACAGACTGGCTGTGAAATCAAACCATCATTTAAAACAAACAAACAAACAAACAAACAAACAAATATGCTCCATGAGCTAGGATTACTACTCCGTTATTAAAAGCAACTTTAGGACTAGACAGAACAAACACGAAATTGGAGGAGGGTTATTAAATGTGAACTTGTCTGTGCTATACAGGAAAATTTTCTCCTTGGTCACTTCATAAAGAAATACTAGAGGAAGATAAAAGGATATATTTTTTTTCCTTAGGGTTGATGAAACACGTAAGATTCATTGGAGGAACTTGTTAAGATTGTAAATTCCTGCATTCCTTCAAACCCAGAGATTCTGCTTCAGCAGGTCCTGCATGAAATATTCCTGGTGCTTCTATTATGGATGATCCCAGGAAGAAACTTGCCAGTCACCTGTGATTGTATCTGAGCTACCAAGGTGAAGACAGGATGGAGCCCAGGGACTTAAGCCCACTCTTGAAAACTAATAAATGAAAAGGACCCTCACACACATTTCTTATTTCCTGCAGAGCCTGCCCTCTACAAAATTGTATTGGGTGACTGGATAGTTGTAGTTTTCTAAGAAAAACAGTTTTGTCATTAGTGTTGTATGTAGCATTATATAGTATTAGCACACTATATACTTGAATCATTAGATCATTCTTATTGAAGTTAATCAGCTCTTTGTTCTATCTGCCCATTTAAAATCTGTTGAAGAATAAAAAGTTTATACATGCCCCCTGATACCAGAATATATGAGGTATGAAAAGTTCAGGAAAACAAATAAATTCATTTACTAGTCTTTTGAATATCAGGGCATCTCCTTTCACTGGTTCATTCACATTCTCTCCGCCCCCCCCCATCCCTCCACTTTATTCAGACCCCGACCCACTAGGGCAACCCTACCATCTCCCAGGGCAGCCAGAGGAGACTCTCAGCCACTCCTGGCACCAATATGACTCATGCCACCTAGCAGTTTGCAGCATCCTGGGAGTTTCATATCCTGGGAGTAAACCTAGTTTACCGCAGGGAAAGCAGACAAGCTCCCCGCCACTGCCTGCATCTGCTGTCCTCCAGTCTGGCATCTCGTTTTCCTCTGTACCTTCTTTCCTGGTTCCTTGCACTGTTGGTCTTCTAGGGGAGGAAAAATAAATTTCCCTCTACCCTTCTGAGTTCTTGGCTGATACCCTGTAAAAAAAAATTAACTAGAGAAAAACAGAGGTTTATTAACACAGAGACCTCATGTATACATGAATGACACCCAGGAAAAGATGAGGAACTCTCTGAGGTGGCTTAGAATTCAGTCCTAAATACCATCCTAACAGGTGAGAGGGGACTTAGGCCTCCCAGGTGAAAGGAAATGGTTTTCAGAAAGGATGAGGGTCCTTAGAACAATGGATGGGAGGTGTGATAGTTTGTAACAAAGTCTGTCTGTGTGTGGTATTGACTGCCAGACTCCTGAGATGAGAATCCTTCTTCCCCAGTTGATGAACCAGTTCAGTGAGGGATTTTTAACAGTTGAGCTCCTTTTGAAGGATCTGTCTGTGGGCAGATGTGGGGAGTTCAGAGAAAGCCTTTCCCTGCATTTTCTGTGTCTCAAATGCCTACAGCTCACAATACTCCATATACCCAAGTAGCATATTTTGGGTGGTATATTCTGCTGCCCTTCAGTCCTCCATCTCCAGGAATTGAGCTGGCCTGTGTGGGTGGGAGTGCTGGCTGTTACAGAACAGGCTGCCTCTGGGCGGAGTTCCTGCACTTAGTACTCCTACCCTGGAGCGGATGCAAGAGCTCTCGATGCTGAACAAAATAAAAAGCCTCCTTGATGAGAGCTCCTTCACTCATTTTTTTTCTTTATTTTTAGGATTTATTTACTTATTTTCAGAAAGGGGGGGAGGGAGGGAGAGAGGAAGAGAAACATTGATTGGATGCCTCTCGCATGCCCTCAACGGGGGACCTGGCCCACAACCCAGGCATGTACTTTGACTGGGAATTGAACCGGAGACCTTTCAGTTTGTAGGCCAGTGCTCAATCCACTGTGTGGCAGACCCTTCTGTGTGGCATAGGCCCAGTTCCCACTCGGAGATGCACAGAAACCATGCCGACAAATAGGTTCTCTCCTGGGTAATTAGATTTGCAATATCCCTAGGCTCTTTTGAGACTTGCTCTTTGCTAAAACCCCTTCAACCTGCAAGTACCTTGCAGAGACCAGTGTAACCTGCTGCCTATTCATTTGCTAATATCCTTCTTCTGTGATGTAATGAGGGGCATTGACTCCTTTGTTGTAACCTGGGGATAGTGAAGGAGAACCATCTGGGAATGTGAAGATATATTTACAATAAAGGCTTGTCATGGCGGAGGCCACGGCTTTTGCTCCCCTTGAGAGAAAAGCCATGCTATTGTCCTATTTCCTTCACCAGACTCCGTAGTCCGTGTGTATGTTTTAATTCATCCATAATGACGCAGACACTGCTGGCCTGTGTCTGCCTCACCACTGAGCCACACCAGCCATGGCTTCATTAATTTCTTCATTTGTTCATGCTACAAATAATTGTCAAGTGCCTACTTTATGTCAGGCATGTTCTTATAATGAGGAATTCAGAGATTAATAGGACAGACAAGGTCTTTGCCTTTCCTTGTAAAGATCATATTCTAGTGTGAGAAAACAGAGAAGAGAGGGAGGGGGAAGGAAAGAAAAAGAAGGAAAAGGAAGAAAATCAGAGTTGGAGGTGCTGAGAAGAGAATTAGAATAAGATGATGGGTGGTGTGACTGGTGGACCCTAGAATGAGTGGTTAGGGAAGGGCTGTTGCAGAGTACACATCTGAGCTCTGCCTGTCAGGAAATCATCAAAACTAACATCAAAAGGGGGGGCATTCAGGCAAGAAGGACTATGTGCTCAGGGACTATAAATTTAAGATCAGACTAAACAAACTGTAATACAGTATAATATTGTGCCTCCACTAAATAAGTTTAAAAAAAAACACCTTTATTTCCCTTATTCCTATCTCTGTTAAAATGGACTGTTTAATCAGATTCAAATGTGGAGAAATACAGCTCGGCAGCAAACATAAGACAACTGAGAAATGTCAGCTGCTGAATAGAATAGTCACTTCTGACAGAATTTCTTTTGTTGGCAATTAATTTGCCACCCATCCTAGGCAGGAATCCTACTGTTTCTTGTCATCAGGGTAGGAAAGAAGAAGAAGAAAGGAGAAAGAAGAAAGAAGAAGAAGGAGGAGAAGGAACGAGTCAGCCTCAAACCAAGAAGCCAAACCCAACCCAAAACATCCCACCTCACCCCAAATAGAAGTAAGGCCTAATACTCACCAACTTCAGCAATGAGGAAAGAGATTGACATCAGGGTATGATGTCATTAACTGCAGCAAAAGATCAGAGAAGAGGTGAAGCTTTGGAAAGAATGCTCAGAGAACTGTGCCCTTCCTCCTTGATTGTTTAGATCAGACTGGCAATCAAGTACTGAAAATATACCAGCTATAAAACGTTTGACAAACTCACCTGCTGTGGATGGAATCGTGTCACGCTGGAATTCATATACTGAAGCCCCAACCCCTACAAGTGACTGTGTTGGAGAAGGGGCCGTTAAGGAGGAGATTGAGGTTAAATGAAGTCATAAGGGTAGAGTTGTGGTCCAGTAGAACTGGGGCCCTTATAAGAAGAGGAGGAGACACCAGTGCTGAGCTCTCTCTCTGTATGTGAGGACACAGTGAGAAGGCAGCCAGGGAGAGAGTCCTCACCAGAGCTAGACCATGCCAGCACCTTGATCTTGGACCTTCAGCCTCCGGAACTGTGAGAAATAAATGTCTGTTTGGTAAGCGGTCCCGTCCTTGGTATTTTGTTATGGCAGCCGTTGCAGACTGAGACGTCACCTTACCTCCAGTTGGCCCAGAGATGGTGCAGTAAAATGAGTGAAGGAGCATGGGCCCCCCACCCCCAAGTCAGTGTTGGAAAAGGAGCTGATGAGATTGTGGTGACTCCAGGTTTAGTGTAGAATAAAACAAATATTCTCTATTTTTGTAACTTGGAATTAATGTATTGTTTAAACCAAAAGTTTATAATATTTTAAAATATTTTTTCATGTATAGCATCCCATTTGAAATGTTTATTGAGTGAATAAAGGAATATATGAAAATGATACCATTGACCCATAATAGATAGGACCTGTATTTTACAGTCCCCCCCCTCACCCCATATTAAGGTTGGCCCTGGGTTTGACCAAGACCAGGCCCTGTCAAGTGGGTGCATGTCAGCTGCGCCCTCACCAATCTCAGGGCTGTGGGATGACTTCAGGGAGCTCTAGACCCATTTGCCTTCATCAGCCCCTTCCTCTATTAAAAAATTAAAAATTAAATTTTAGAATAATGTTCTTATTTTAAAAGAAATCAACATGAAAACATTGTCATGAGCCCATAAAGGTTTCATGAGCCCTTGGCACTATGCCCTGACGGAGCTTCATTCTGTGTCCGGGGTCTGAGTTTGGCTTCCATCCCTTATCAGCGGTAAGATGTGGGAGAGTCACTTGGCATCCTTACCTATAGAAATGAGATTAGTGAAGGTATGACAATATGAAGAAAAATATTCCCTGTTAGCAAGAAACTTGTTTGGTTGGGGGGAGACTTTAATAAGCATCTTAGGATGGAGTGTGTTGGAAGAATAACACGTTGTCTTGTACCGGGTGCAGGGTGAACTGGAGCTTAAGACAAAAGTTTGCTTCCCCAGATGCCTGCTAAAGGGACTTTAGGGGGTCAAGAACAGAAATGTTGAAGGGAGAATCTAATGAAGAGGCTTCCCTTCTTCGTCTCCTCAGGATAGCTTTAGTGCTATTTCCATTTCTCTTTAAAGCTTTCTGAGCATCGAATCTGTAGGAGGGAAATTGAAGATGCTGAGTTCTGCTGAGTATAGAAGTGGCAACTCCTGAGTTGCCTGGAAAGCTCTTAGTCCCATGCCTGGAAGTGCCCAATGAATGCTGTCTTTTAGTATTTCATCCCAGCACAGGATTGAAAGCTCAGTTCTGCTTCATTCACAATACCTACA
Source organism: Anoura caudifer (assembly GCA_004027475.1). Classification (NCBI taxonomy): domain Eukaryota; kingdom Metazoa; phylum Chordata; class Mammalia; order Chiroptera; family Phyllostomidae; genus Anoura; species Anoura caudifer. The sequence continues at coordinate 6,261 of PVKU01007509.1, forward strand.
CTGTGTTTGACAAATACACTAACCTAGTTCATTATCTCAGGCAGTGGTTCATCTGGGGATGCTTCTCCCCTCATGGATGTTTGTCAATGTCTGGAGACATTTTTGGTTGTCACAACTGGGTGGGAGGGTACTACTGGCATCTAGTAGGTAGGGAACGTGGATGTCGCTCCACATTCCGCAATGCTCAGGACAGCCCTGACAACAAAGAACCAAAACGTCCATAGTGTCAAGCCTGAGAAACCCTGAGGTGGGGTTTATTCTGTGGGGTGGTCATTTCCGGTGGTCATTTTCTCTAGTGACCACCCCACAGAATAAACAATAAGGGAACAATGTTTATAGGGTGCTGTGAGGTCAGCTGACTGTCATTTAAAGAAAAAATACAAAGCAAACAACTATATTCATGAGCTTTTTCCTCTCCACTGCCTCGGATGAACTAACTAAATTTACTATATAACTTGCAAAATAGGTTACTTTTTTTCTTAGGATTGAAAAGCAAATACGATTTTCCTCTCACAGGTACTTAGCTCCAAGTTAGGCGGCCAAGAGTTCCATCGTCATCTATGCTACCATCGCCCTCTGCTGGAGAAGGTTATGACTGCTGCTTTAAGTGTTGAGAGCGAGAAATTATTGACCCTTCAGCAGGTATCTGAGCCACCAAGTTTTTTCCCTGAACTTGCCTAAAAGGTCTGGGTTTATAGTGGGCTATAGGATCATTTTTTTCTTTTATAGTACCCTAAATTTTTAGATATCATTCTATAATAATTAAATGTTCCTTATACTTCCCTGTAAGCACAGAATTAAGTCATGAAACTGTATCAAAGCTTAATGATAGAAACAATGAAAGCAGATCCTAGGATGTTGTTTTGAAATTTTTGATTACTTAAAAGTTATAGAAAATTTGGGAAAAATACAGAAATGTGAAAGGAAGAAAAATTATATGCAGTTCCATTTCTAAGGGAAAGAATGACTTTTTTACATTTTGGAACATTTTCTTCCAGTCCTTTTTTAAAGAACATAAAGATGTTTTTTAAAAAATGTTTTTACTGTTTGTTTTGCCCAGTTGTTATATACTATAGTAGATAAGAATTTGTGTCCTGTTTTTTTCTTTCTAGACATTGTAATTATTTTTCCATGTTATTATGAACATTTTTTGTTATTTTGAGGGACCTGTGGATATGTTGCCCAGATTCACTTTCTGGGGGAGGGGGGGCCTTGGTGCCCCAGCTGCTGCCTTTGGCTGCCACCCCTCAGGGATTGCCTCAGCTGCAGGGAGCCACGCAGACCAGGCTTATATCCTTCCCAGCACAGCCCACATCCTGGGAGTGACAGAGGCAGGTATGATGGCCCAGCCTTTTTGGCCCGATGGGGAAGAGCTCTGGCAGGCCCTTTTGGTGCTAGAGCTCCCCAGGGGGTTGGCTGAGGCTGGGCCTCTGCCTCTGGCCAGTCCTGCTTTTCTTATCTTTCATGGCTGTTCATTGGAGGGCACTTCCTGAATACATCCTGAATACACACAAAATTCCCTCTTACCATCTGCCTCCTACAGAGCATACCTTGTGTGCCTGTGACTTCTAATTTTTTGAAATTGGTACTATTTACACATGTTGAAAAATCTTAGCCTTCTGGTCAGGATAGAGGCATACGTAAACATGCTTCATCTCCTCCCACAACTACAGCAAAAATTACAACTAGAACACAAAATGAATATCACCCAGAACTGTTAGAATATTGAGCAGCATGGAAGTCTGACAACCAAGGATTTAAAGAAGCCACATTCATCCGGATGGGTAGGAGAGGTGTTGATGCAGAGATGGGCAGAGAGGTGCAGAGAGGCGCAGAGAGGTGGTGTGGCATGGAGAGGCACTGGAATGGGTGGTTCCACATTCATGTGTGGTAGATAAAAATCAGGAGAGATATCCTGGGAATGAGGGATCCCTGCCCCAGGCCATACCACACAGCCCAGGGTTCCAGCATCAGGGAGATAAATCCCCATAACTTCTGGCTGTAAAAACCAGCGGGGTTGGGGCAGCAGAAGAAACTGCCAGATTTTCAGGAGACTCCTCTCAAAGGGCACACAGAGACTTAGGACTTACCCAGACCCACCCCTGTTGGGATTCAGCACCAGAGCAACAGCTAGGAAGGTATCAGTGGCATACAGGGGAAAAGTGAAGTGACTGGAAACAGGGCAAACCTCCAGAAGCCAGGTAGTAGCATTTTCCCCTCTCTGAGCCCTCCCCCCACACAGAGCCACAAAGCAGTGAAGTGTGTTGCCCTGGCAATTACCTAAGGTTCCACCCCACACAATCTACAGGTACTTTTTTTTTTTTTTTACAATAGGCCACTACTAAGACAGGGAGTCAAAGCAGCTCTACCTAATATATAGAAACAAACACAAGGAGGCTGCCAAATTGAGGAGACAAAGAAAAATGCCCAAATGGAAGAACAGAACAAAACTCCAGAAAAAGAACTAAACAAAATGGAGATAACCAATTTATCAGATGCAGAGTTCAAAACAATGGTTATCAGGATGCTCAAAGAACTCACTGAGTATGACAACAGCATAAAAAAGATCTAGGAAGAAATGAAGATTACATTAAGTGAAATAAAGAAATATCTACAGGAAACCAACAGTGGAAGGGATGAAACCAAGATTCAAATCAATAATTTGGAACATAAAGAAGAAAAAGGCATTCAAACAAACAGCAAAAAGAAAAAAAGAATTTAAAAAAAAAAAAAACAAGGATAATCTAAGGAGCCTTTGAGACATCTCCAAATGTACAAACATCTGAATCATAGGGGTGCCGGTAGGAGAAGAGGAAGAGCAAGAAATGGAAAACTTACTTAAAAAAATAATGAAAGAAAACTTCCCTAATTTGGGGGAGGAAATAGACATACAAGTTCAAGAAGCACAGAGAGTCCAAACAAGTTGGACTCAAAGAGGACCACACCAGGACACATCATAATTAAAATGCCAAAGGTTAAAGATAAAGAGAGACTCTTAAAAGCAGCAAGAGAAAAGCAGTTATCTACAAAGGGGTTCCCATAAGACTATCAGCTGATTTCTCACAAGAAATTTTGCAGACAAGAAGGGACTGGCAAGAAGTATTCAAAGTGATGAAAAGCAAAGACCTACAACCAAGATCACCCTATCCAGCAAAGCTATCATTTAGAATGGAAGGGCAGACAAAGTAGTTCCCAGACAAGGTAAAACTAAAGGAGAAATGTTAAAGGGACTTATTTAAGAAAAAGAAGATCAAAACTATGAACATTAAAATGGCAGCAAATTCACAACCATCAACAACTGAATCTAAAAAATCACCAAGCAAACAATTAAACAGGAACAGAATCATAAAAATGAAGTTCATATGGAGGGTTATCAGCAGGGAGGGGGAAGGATGAAAATGGGGGAAAAGGTACAGGGATTAAGAAGCATAAATGGTAGGTACAAAATAGATAGAGGTATGTTAAGAATAATATAGGAAATGGAGAAGCCAAAGAACTTATATACACAACCCACAGACATGAACTAAGGGGGTGGGGAATGCCAGAGGGAATGGGGGTATCAAGCAGAGGGGGACAAAGGGAAAAACTGCGATAATAGCATAATCAATAAAATATATTTAAAATATTAAACAGTACAAAAAGGTATTCAGTGCAAAATAAGTCTCCCTCTAACCCTGACCCCACTGGCCCATTGCTCTCCGCAGAGGTAAACTATGTTATCCATTCTGAGAGTATCTTAACAGAACTGGGCTGTACACATACTAAGTTTGATGTTGTAATGGTTAATTTTATGTGTCCACTTGTCTGGATGCCGGATGCTTGAATAGCTGGTTAAACATTATTTCTGGGGAGTGTGTTTCCAGAAGAGATTAGCATTGAATCGGTGAGCTGAGTAAAGGGGGTTGGCCCTCCCCAGTGTGGGTGGGCCTCACCCAATCTGTTGAGGGCCGGGCGAGAACACAAAGCTGGAAGGAGAGAGGATGCACTCATTCTCTGCCTGACTGTGTGAGCTGGAGCATTGGTCTTCTGCCTTCCACACTTCTGGTTCTCAGGTGTTCACACTGGGACTGGAGTTAACACCCTCCGATCTCTGGCTCTCAGCCTTTGACAAGAAGGCTCTCCTGGGTCCCCAGCCTGCAAGTGTCAGGGCATGGGACTGTTCAGCCTCCATAGTTGTATGAGCCAGTTCTTACAATAAAGCTCTTTCTAAAGATAACCATCCATCCAACCATCCAACCAGCTATTCTATTGGTTCTGGTTTTCTGGAGAACCCTACTACAGATACATATCACTTTAAAAACTTTTTATTTTGAGATAATACTCTATTTACAGAGAGTTGCAAAGATAGCACAGAGCTCCCTTATCTCCTTCACACCACGTCTGTTAACATTCGCACCACCATGTTCACCATGACTAAGAAATGAACAGTGGTACAATACTGTTAACCAAATTACTGACTTAATTCAGATCTCATCCATTTTCTATTGCGTCCTTTTTCTGGACGATGTGGGATCCCACTTTGCACTGAGCATATCACCTTTAGTGGCTTTGCAGCATTCCTCCCAGCAGACGTTCTAGAATTACCGCGCTTGTGTTGGGCTCAAAGTAACTCTGCTTTTTGTTTTTTTTTTTAGTGCTAATATAAATAACACACCGGTTCACGGTTTTTAAAATAAAGTTTGTTCTCAATTTCTGATTCTTCTTTGAGGGTATAGGGTATGGCCATTTTTTAAGGGTGCTGATTCAAATTTGCCTCCTACAAGTTGCCCGTTCGCTCCAGGAACACATCGCTGCATCTTTTCTACCATCCTTTTGTCAGCAGTGATGACCTTTGACAAAACCTAAAAAAGTGCGTGCTGTTTTAATTCCCTTCTTCCAGCCTCTTGGGACAATTTCCCATAAGGCCGATCACATGCAAAGTAAGTCTACTCTTGGGCATGTCCCCCATAAGGCCTCCCTTCTCCTGTCTGGGCTGGGTCCCCTCCATCCCCCCCACCCAGTGGTTGCACTGGGTCTTCCCTTTGCTGTCATTTCTGGCCCTCCTTTGACCCTCTCCTGAGCTGGTATCTTAGCCTGTTTACCCCCCGGAAAACAGGACCTGAGCCCCAGGCTCCCACACAGCTAGTTTATAATGTAAAGTGACCCCATGGAGCAGGAGTGGGAGCAAGAAACAGGCGGGAAACGCATACAAGTGTGTTGTGTGAGATAAGAGAAACTGTACATATTGGCCTCTGCCCCCTGATTCCTGGCACAGGGCTCCTGAGACCTTCGTCATTTCTTCAGTGATAAGAGCTCCTGGAGCATCTCTTATTCTAATATTTGGTCTTTTACCTCAGTTTATGACACAGAGCTCTTACATCCTTTGGCATTTTCTGGGTGATGGGAGTGTCTTTTGTTCCAATAAGGTGACTCCGGGATTCACTTCAAAATCCCAGAGGAAGGAAAGGGGGCAGATAATACAAGATTGTATATAATATAATACAGTATAACTGTAATATATAATACAGTATAACTGATAAATTCATTGATAATTGTTAAAGCTGAGTAATGTAAACATGGTAGTTTATTACACACTTTCCCAGCTTTTCCATGCTTGAAATTGTTCACAATAAAAACCCTTTAAAAATTGTGCCATTCCAGGTCCAAGCTGTGTATGTAATGGTAGGGAAGGTGGAGGAGGGCACACAAAGGCTGGCACTGATCTTAATGAATGGCAGGAACTCCAGACATCTCCAGGTACCTAATTGTGTTAAGACAAGGCAAAGATCACAGTCCATTAAGAAAAGTGGACGGCTTCTTCCAACCTGCTGGTTCCAGACTTTCCAAACACACTTGTCATTTATGGTGAGAACCTGTCATCTTTAAGAAATAAGTCCTAGTGATCATTTCACCTCATTCTCCATAATTTATTTTAAAAAGGAACAGAGAGAATTGAGCCTGAAATATGTCCCTAAAGGATGGGAGAGGCACGAGGCCAGAGGCTGAGCTTGTTGTCTCAGTTCTCCGTGCATGCTCCGGTGAGTGGCCGTCGAAGCAGGAGGGGCGTTTAAGTGGGATTATCTGAGCTGTTTGCTGCTGCAAAGATGGATGGTTCCTGAGCGGAAGCTCTTCTCCTCACCGTGACCAGGCATGATAGTGACTAATGTAATGGTCAGCGAGAACATCATCAACCCCCTAATGAGAAGCTGTTGACAGAAAAATTGCTCTAACATTCATCAAAAAGTCAAGAAATGTCAAGGAAGGGACTAGAGATGCAGCAGCTCATAAATTCCCTCTCCAGGTGCCTCTAGGAGGGGAGTTTCAGGACAACACACCTGCTCTTTTTCCTGAATGTTGCTAAGTAAACTTCCAGGAAGCTTAGAACAGTTACGCAGTGACTTACCCTAATAATTTTGAGGGGATATCAATAGAGAGGCTTTTAGTCAGAGGATCCTGGTTTTGGTACCAGCATTGCCTAGGTCTTTATTTTTGAGTCTTTAATCCCTTATCTGTGTGATGTCACAGTCTGTAGTTAACTGAGAGTCAAGGTCCCTTCTAGCTGGATAAGCAAAAGCTTTGTGTAGATGACCCCATTTGCTCACTAAAGAGTCAAAATTGATTGTTCCTCTTGAGTCCCATAATACTTAACACCTACGGTGTTCATTTAGAAACCAAGTCTTTTGCTCCACAGTAAAAAGGTCTTCTGTTGTTGTCTTGTTTTCGCTTTTTTATTAAGGGAAAGGAAGTTCACCGAGTGGCTGAGTTTGGGGTTCTTGCAGTGGCAGACCTGAATCAAGGGCTGCGTGAAGTGTGTTTATATGGAAAGTGATCCCAGGAAGCACAAATGAGGGCACCAGCCAAGGTCAGGCAGGGGAGGAGAGAAGCTAATGAAATTCGCATTAACAAGCAGGTTGGTGCTGTGGGTCATGGTGCTCAACCTTGCTGGGCCTTCTGACGAAACACATCTCAGAATTGCTCCCTCAGATGATAGGGGGCTGGGGCATTTATCCGTGGACACCTGCTGTTGCTTGAAGGGTTTCCCTGGAGGCTCTAACTCCCCCTACTTCTAGGTTGGCCTGTTGAAGGCTGAGCAAGCTCCTGCATGCCAAAAATCACCCTCAGAGAGACAGATAAAAGTGCTTGAGGGAGTGACTGATGCTGCTTGAGCTGCTATATCAAAATACCACAGACTGGGAGGCTGAAACAGACATTTATTTTCTCACAGCTCTGGAGGCTGGAAGTCTGAGATCAAGGTGTTGCAGGTTTGGTTTTTCCTGAGGTCTCTCTCCTTAGCTTGCAGGCAGCCACCTTCTCTCCAAGTCTTCCCATGGCCTTCCCTCTGTGCACGTACATCCTTAGTGTCTCTCCACCTTCTTATAAGGACACCAGTTCTATTTAGGGTTTCGTCCCTATGATTTCATTTAATCTTGTTACCTCTTTAGAGGCCCTTTCTCCAAATACAGTCACAGTGGGGTAGGGAGGCTAGAGCTCCAACACAGGAATTTTGAGGTAACACAATTCAATCCATAATATGGGGAAGCTCTTCTTACCTGTGGAAACCGCCCACCATGGCTGCAGGAGAAATGGAGGTGGGTCATCAGCAACACTGCTCCGCATGTGTAGTTCGGTTTAATCCTCCTCCACAGAGGAGGCAGGTGTTATTGTCACCCTGCTGTACCCATGAAGAAACTCAAAGATGTTAAACACTAGCCCCACAGCACAAAGCTAGTCATAAGGGTTGGGCTCAGAGGCAACCCAGCTGCCTGAGTCTCGTCCCTTGATAACTATTTTGCATTTGAATTTTAATGTGGTCATGACTTATCTCCTAGACCAAGTTCCCAGAGGGTTGGAGTCATTTTGTACAAAAACCCATTCCGTAGTGCCAACACAGTAGCAAACAAGACAATTTGGGTTTAAGGTTCAAATAAGCATTTTAATCATTTGAATGGATTCTGTGAAGAACAAACCTATTAGATACCTTCACCCCTTGCTAACCAACCATATATTGCATTTATCTATGTGAAGAATGTGCTACCACCAGCAGGGCAATCACTGGATACCAAAACATGTTCCTGCTGTGCTTTAAAGAAAGAAAACGGGCTTTACAGAACCCCTGGGTCTGATTTCATCCAAGTGAGCAGTGTGACTTCCTAATATCGACCTACATTTACAAAGAGATGATTACAACTTCCCTGGACCTAGGAAGAAATGCTGATTTAATTGATGTTCTGCTTAGCCATTTAACTTTCCCAAACTGATTTGGAAAATGTGGCCTAAGAATGAAAAACAAAACCAAACCAAAACACCTGTCTGTATTAGGTAACCTATACGGGGAATGTATCCTGGCCACACTGACCTGGACCAAACACGTCTGCTCTGTGCTGGGCGGTGTCTAGGCTCTGAGAATTTATAAAGGGGGCAAGGATCGATGTAGCCGTGCAGGGAGGCACACTTTTGTTGGGGGACAGGGAGGATGATACAGGGGACTGTGAATTAAAACAATAATTCAATGTGCTTCATGCAGAGCAGAACAGGATCTGCAAAGTGATGCAATGTGGAGGTTGCCTACAAGCAGGTGCGGGAATAATCACAAGCGCATGCTGCATAGCCAGACCAGCTGGCTTCCACACCCCACTCCCCAGGCTGCATGACAGCGATAGGCCTTCAGACTTCTCAGACCACATCTCCTAAATCAGTTTTAGAAAGTTAAAAAGTAGAGCAGAACATGCTCCTTATTAGCTGTGTGAAGACAGGCAAGTTATTTAACGTCTGTGTTTTTGTTTCTCATCTGTACAATGGGGTTCATGAAGCCTACTTCACAGAGCTTCTGTGAGAATTAAAGTATTAATAACTGCAAAATGCTTAACACAGTGCCTGGCACGGAGCAGTCACTACATAAACTTAAGCATCGGTAAGTTCTAAATCACATTCCACTTTGACCAATACTTTTTTTCTAAATTCCTAGAAATGTCTAAAACTGGGAATTACCATCTCCATACAGAATTTGGTAAGGTAAATATTGAAAACATACAACATAAAGTGAAAATATTTCTTAAATGTGTAAAAAACTACTTGTAAATTGTCTTGTGGGTTGTGCTTAAAATTCCTGGGCAGGACAGAGAGATTTGAAAGAAACATCAATATGAAATCGGCGAGGAAGTCTGAAGGCTGCATGTCAGGAATGTACATGTTATGAGTCCTGATTCACACACCTCTTCCCCTCCTCCCCATGGGGGGCGGGGGACAGCCCATCCCCTATCTGGGAGCCTGCAGGGGCCGGGCTGTTCCATTCAAGAGGTACTGTAGGCACAGCCTAGATAGCCTGCCGCTTTTCATAGTTCTCTGTTTGGGACCCGAAAAATAAGTTTTGAGCTCCAAAATATGAAAGAAAATCCTTTGCAAGACTGACTGAAATTTACCATTTTATTAATGCATCAACTTCAATAACCTTGAATTTAATTCTTGCCTACTTGATGATGCACAGAAATAATCGTTAATAAAAGATATTTTTAAAGTTTGAAAGCAAATCACTCAAGTTCCTTCCCTAACACAAAGGATTATATTTACTATGGAATGTGGGTGTGTTCTGATTGATCTTTGATGTGATGGGAGGTGGGGCTTCCAAAGGCCTGAGCACGGAGGGCTGGGGAAGGCCCTGAAACTGCCCACGTGGAAGATCTGCAGGGGCTCCCAGGAGTGCTTGGGTCCACTCACAGTCCTGTCAGGCCAACGGGGCGACTGCTGGCACATTCATCACACAGGCCCCGCTGCTTCACTGTAGACACTGCCAGGGAGAGATCTGCCACTCCCACTCTGAGCCGGTAGTTCTCATATTTTAACGTGCAGCAGAATCACCTGGCAATCTTTTTTTAAATGCATACTTTTGGGTCCTCATAACAAGAATTTGCGATTCAGAGGTCTGGGGAGGAGCTCAGGAATCTGCACTTGGCCAGTCCAGATCATCCATGGGCCACATATGGAGATGCTGCTCTTAGCACAGTGGGCTTTCAGAGGAAGCGGGCTGGCTGAGTGATGCGCCGAGACAAAAGGAAGGGCAGCTGCCAGACTGGACAGAGATCTGCCTGGTATCAGGTTCTCCTAGCCATGACATCAGAGGGTTCTGGTGTGTCTCAAAAACCTCTGTGATGGATTTCTTCTTTTCAAATGTAATCAGGTGTTTTCAATGCAAAAATAACATGCCTGTGTTCTCCATTCACAAAAGAGCTTTTTCTTTGAACACGAGCTTCTTGTTTCAAGTTCACAGCAAGTTTCCAAACCCAGTATTGTAGAACCCAGAATGTCAAAACTGAGAGGAAAAGTGTCCAGTGCTGTCATTTTTGTGACTGGGAAACTGAGGGCTAAAAGAGACTACATCACCTACCCACAGTGACACAGCTCGCTGATGGCAGACCTGGGACTCAGTGCTCTTTGTGTGCAAATTCGTGCTTTTCCCGAATCCTCTTTGGTAAGAAACCCTGTGTTGCCTTGGCTGTGCCTTTTCTGACTGGTTTCCATCGAGCACACTGGTAGCCTTCCTCTCCATCCCACTAAGCTGGGAGGAATACAGTGTGGGAGACAGGAGCACAGGCTTCAGAACAATACCGGTCCAAGCCCACATGCTGGCTCCACCATGGCAAATGCCTTAACTTCTCCCGACCTTCTGGATAGCAGGGGGACAGGAAGAGCAACTGCATCGGGCTGACTGACAGGAGCTTAGGCTCATTGTATCACCAGGTTCTCCCGTGTAAAGTTAATCAGTCATTCACTCCTTTTGTTTATTCTCCAGGGCTCAAGCTAGCCTTCGCAATGGTGCCTTTCCTGGGTGAGCAGGAGTGAACACCTGTTTCACTGACTTTCTAGCCCCTGCACTGCTGGGCTGAGCTCGGCACAGCTCCCTGAGAAGTAAAATAGTGCAGGGAAAGACAAATCTACTAGACTTTCTGAAGGCAATCATCATGTGGTTATCAGAACATTTTCTCCATGTTCCAATGGAAGGAAGCAGATACAAATTAACCCCAAATTTATATTAGTGTTAGGATGAATCATATGACATCAGAGAGTGGGTTGCAGACTTTCTTTCTGGATGATTTTATGCACAGGAGACTATACAGATGTATGCTAGTCCCTGAGGGCACATCATCAGCTCACAGGCTGGGAAGGCCGCCTGGAGGCCCCAGGACTGCATGGTTTGAGGGTGTTGTGTCGCTCACACAGACAGCAGAGGGTTAACTTTTGCTTTTCTTTTGCCAAATGTGTGAGAAAGCTTTGTTACTATCTTGAAAGCCCAGAGAGTTTATAACACCTTCACCTCTACAATGTATGAGGTGGTGACTGCCAAGACCGGTCACCTGGAGAGAGGGTGCAGGGGGCCCCACTTGCAGCACCGTTTGGAGCCAACCATGACAGCTCCGTCCTTCGTGACCTAGTTTAGAGCTGCAGCCAGCTTGTTATTAGCTTTGGCGTAAAACTCCATTAGTGGTCTGCCAAGAATTCAAATGCTAAGTCCCTCTCGGACTGGCCCAGTCCTGTAGCAAGGAGTGCCTGGTCTATTGTTTCGGTTGGAGAGCTGCCCTAGAGCAGCAAAGTCATTTCTTTGGGCTTAACCAGCGGCCAGGAGAAAGCGCACCCACGGCTGTGTGCGGCAGGTTGAGTTTGGGACCCTCACTCTATCCAGTGTCAGCTGGGACCCAGCGGGCCTCAGCTAACTGCTCAAGTGTAAGGTGGAGGTCGTTGTGGGACCTGCTCCCCTGGGTGGTGGTGAGGACTGAAGGAGAGTGAGCATGTGCCAGGTGTCTGGCAGGCGGTAGCTCTAATGATCTGCCAGCTCAGGAGGGGCACTCTTAGAGCAAACTTTTCCTTTCCAAGAAAACATCTGTTTTTACCTTTCTAAACTTGCAAAGAAAAAAAAAATGCCAATCTCCATGGAAGCTGTGAAAACATGAGGGGACGTCCATACCATGAAATGCCTGCCCTGTGTGAGAACCAGTGGTTAGAGCCACACCGTTCTCATCTTGGCTGAGGAACTAACCACATTTAGGGCCACATTCCACTCTTAGGTAAGATAAATTGGACAAGCTTGGGGACAAGAAATTAGAACACCTCGAGGGCCATAATGAACCAGAAGCCAGAAAGGAATATATTTAGGTCCTAATCCAAGCTCTTGCTATTCCTGATGCTGCTGTGGATTCTCACTAGAAGCTGGGCAGAGTTTGGAAGTGTGTCTGGAGCAGGTGATTTTTAGTGGGTTGGATGTGTGTTCTGCATCCTTCCCACTTCTCCGGATGTTTTTATCCTCAGGATTAGCCCAGGGTCACGGTTTCACAGTAGCCCCAATGGCCAGGACATTCACTACAGAAACATCAGGCACCTATTGTATGTCTGTAGTCTGAGCATACAAAAATAAGACTTAGTTGATTTTTTTCCCCCTCAGATAGCTCACAGTCTGGTTAGGAAGATAAAATTATCAGTCTCTCTAAATAGTTAATCTTTTAAACTCACATAAGATTATTCCAAAGCCATAGGCATGATTATTTCTCAATAGAATCAAGATGTTCAGCGTCTAGAATATCTCATGGAGATCTGAAATGGTTCATATGCCTGGGGCAACCAGAAGTACCTCCACTTTAGGGGTCATTTCTGATAACAGAGGCGTGTTGGCATCCTTCTTCCACACCTCATTTTATCATCGCCTTCTCCCATGTCAGTGTGATCCCTCACTTAAGGTCCCATGAAGAACTGTATCAAATTCCAGGCTTTCTACTGTAGCTGGCCCATCACAGGTGCCCACTACCCTTAAATTAGCACTTCCTTTGACTCTCCGCTTCATCCTTTCCCCATGGAATCATACAGAGAGCACGCAGTGAAACCATTACGGATATTACAGAAGCAGTCTGTCTGTCTTCCGTTACCGTCACAAGGCCACACTGGTTGGGGATCAGATCGGGGAGGGGGTGTCCTGAGTGATGCTTAGGGGGCTCACTTGCCCTCGGTCCTCTAATATGGCCAGCTCATTGTGACCAAACGGGTTTTCTCTTCTGGATGAAGGCCTTGATTCCCTCCTGCCCATCCTGTAGGGCCACGCCGTCCACCATGGTCTGGGAGGTGAGGTGGTAGGCCGTTCTCAGGTCCTGGTGCAGTTGCTTGTAGAAGGCAGCCTTGCCCAAAGACACCACAGGACGGCTCAAGGAGGCTATCTTTCTTGCAATTCTCATAGTCTCTTCCTCCAGCTGCTCTTCTGGCACTACTCTGCTGAGCAGCCCATGGAGCAAGGCCTCCTGAGCAGAAATGGGGTCCCCAGTAAGAAGCATTTTTAAGGCGACCTGGGGGAGGAAACATGGGCAATTATTAAGGCACATTCCTTCTGACCCACTGCCACCTAAGTCCCACCTTCTCCGCTGCATTCTGCTGCAATGGCTGGTGTCCTGACTTCCTGACAACCTTGGCTCAGGTATCAGGAACAGATGATCTTCCCAGGACCAAGGAGAGGGCAGGACTCTCCAACGTCCCTGGTCCTTCTCCAAAGCTGAGCACCTAGCGTTGTAGAGGCAGGAGGTTTGAGCTGCCTCTTTCAAGAGCCAAGCACAGGCCAGCAGCCACATCTAATGGGGTGAAACTAAAAACGCCTTGGCAGCAAGGCCCATCGCCTCCCACAAACCAGTGCAGTGGCTGCTTTCCAGAAGGATGGGCAGGTACAGAGAAGCCACCACCTCAATCTGATTTGAAAGAGCAGCCTCATCTCCCAAAGGAGGAGGAGGAGTGAAAGGAAATGCCTTCCAGGGACAGATGGGGGGGCCTAGCATTATTTTAACTTACAAGGAGAGGATGCCCTCTTTCCACAATCCTCTCCCTGCAGGTTTCTAAGGCCTGCAGGAAGCGAGGTACACCTTCCTTACTTTCTCCAGTTTCCTTGGCTCTACTGCTGGCCACGTATTGTGCTTCCATTCTGTAATTCTACAAAGTTCAGCTTCTTGAAATTCAGATTTATGATTTAACAGAACACTTTCCATGTGCACGAGAAACACAGAGCCTCTCCACTGCCTCTCCCCTCGCCCCCTCCTGCAGCTTGGCTGGCATCTTTGCTGTGCCTTGAACACACCAAGTGTGTGGTCACCTCAGTCCCTGTACTTGCCATTCCCTGGCCTGCAGTGCTCTGTCCCCAGATGTCCTCATTCATGGCTTATTTCCTCATCTCTTTCAGGTCTCTGCTCACATGTCACCTCATCAATGTGGTCCTCCATGGCCACCCTATTACAACTGCAAATCCAACCTCAGCACTACCCCCCTTTCTGACTATATTTTAATCTTTTGTACTTTTATCATTTAACTATATACTTTACACATTTATTTGTTTATTGTATTATCTCCATTCTGGCAGGGAAACGCGACTAGGCCAGAGATTTTTCTTTTTATTCTTCTGTTCATTTCTGTATCTCCAGCACAAGAGAAGTGCCTTGCATATAGCAGGCAACCTACTAAATATTTGCCGATGAATGATTTAATGAATGACTGGATGAAGGCAAACACAGTAGGAAGAAGTGACACTGTAGTTCTTTGGAGGCTAGGTCAAAAGGTGATACTGCCTGCTCCGACAGGGTGGCCCAGTTGGTTGGAGCGTCGTCCTGTACACCTAAAGGTTGGGGGTTTGATTCTTCATTAGGGCACATACCTAGGTTGTGGGTTCTATCCCCAGGTTGAGACGCAGACAGGAGGCAACCTATCGATGTTTCTCTCTCACATCGAAGTTTCTCCTCTCTTTCTCCCCCCTACCCCATCATCCTTCCTCTCTTTCTAAAATCAATAAACATATCCTTGGCTGAGGATTGACAAAAGAAAAGTTAGTAAGTACTTCCATGTGGCTCTCTCCCTTGTCAGCTCAGCCTGAGAACCACTTGCCTTGCTCTGAGGAGGCCCACGCCACACCGAGAGGCTGCGCTAAGTGTCCCATCTGAGTTCCCTGCGGAGAAGCATGAGTGAACAAGCCTGATGCTGAATGCCCTCAGCTGTCACTCCCCCAATTTAAATGTCTTCCCAGCTGAGGCCACAGACATTGAGGAGCAGAGATCAGCTTTCCTCACCGAGCCCGGAGCCCTGTCCAAATTACAGCACATGAGCTGAACAAATTACTGTTGTTTTGAGCCAATAGCAGTGGGGTGTTATGCAGTGAGAGATAATGGGAATAGCTTAAACTACATATACAATATAGCACATCATCACAGTCTTTAATTACTGTTTACGTTTCTATGTAGAGGGCCCCTGAAACTTCAGGTAAGAGAGCATTTAGATCCTGGTTCCTCAGTATCAGCACCGTTAGATATTTTGGACCAGGTAATGTTGTGTGAATAACGTTCCGTATGTGGTAGCATCCCTGGCCTCTATCCACGGGGTGCCAGGGTGCCGTCCCCCACTCCCAACTTGTGATGATCTGAAATGGTGCCAGGCATTGCCAAATGCCCCCAGGGCCAATATTTCTCCCAGTGTAGAACCACCGATTTAAATGGCTTTTTAAATCATGAGACTAGATTATGCTTCTGCTATCCTGGCACCTCTCCCTTCTGTCCAGAAGACCAAAGAGGTCCTAATGGTATTAAAGTTGCTCACGAAGGAAGTTTGGACTGGAGCAGGGTCAGGCCTGGACTGAGTTCCTGGCCTACCTTCAGCTTTCTAAGTCCCTCCACCTAGTTTATGCTTCTCTCTGGGCCTCAGTTTCCTCACCTGTCTAGTGGGGTGATACTGTTTAGCACAATGTTGATTTATGGGGACTACACCCAGGCAGATTAGGTAATGGAATGGCATTCCCTAAGAAAAAGAAAGCCTGCTGATTTTATAGCTCATCAGCACAACCTTTACTTGCTATTTAAGTTTCTATGTAGTGGGCCCCTGAAACTTCAGGTGTGAGAGAAGAAAATACCTCCTATTCCCTAAACCAAGTCTTATTGCCTTTTAGGGGACACTTCTTGGGTCCCCTTAACAAGCTGATAGTTTAACACTTCCTCTTCCTGCCATTTGCATTAAAAACCACAAAAAGGACTGGAGGCCAAGGCCCACTCCCTAGGTAGTGGGACTTGCATCTGGATGTCCCTGAGGCCACTTGCTAACTACAGACCTTAAGGAAACAATTTACCCCACTCTGAGTCTGTTTCCTTATCTGAAAAACAGGAGTGAGACTACCATCCTCTGGCAGAATTGTGAAGATTAGAGAAAATACATGCATCGCTTATACTGCAGTGCTGGGCACTCAGTAGGCACTTAATAAGTGCA
Source organism: Anoura caudifer (assembly GCA_004027475.1). Lineage (NCBI taxonomy): Eukaryota > Metazoa > Chordata > Mammalia > Chiroptera > Phyllostomidae > Anoura > Anoura caudifer. The sequence goes on from PVKU01007509.1 coordinate 22,497, forward strand.
GTGGCTATGATTCACATGCTTGTTCCAGCTGTAAATTTGTGTTTTAGGGATTGTGGCCCCTGAAATGGGGTGATTATTTAAAGCAGAGGAGCCTTCCAGGTCCCCTCCAGTTCCGCTTATGACAAGAACCATTAGGTGGCAGTGGTGTGCTGGGATGCTGCAAGACTCAGAGAACAACCAGGTTGATAGATCACAGTGCTAATTCAATTGGCTGGGAAACCTGAGCAGTAAGTTAGGGTGTTGAGCTACTTGTTCTCAAGGCGCTGAGTCCACATGTCTCAACTCTGACAGCCCCACAAATGACTGTTAGAGTGCAGATTTTTGGTGCCTTCGGTCTAGGTGGGCCTGAGACCCTGCATTTCTCCAGGCTCTATGGTGAACTGCACACCAGCTGAACAACAATGCCTGAACACTCTTTCCAGCTTCAAAGTTCTACTCTGTTCTAATTAAATTGAGAAATCACATTCCACAAATACATATGTTATCGTGGGTAAATAGGTGGAAGCAAGTGTTCCTAAAGCAGTGAGTGATTTGGGATGAGAGGCTTTGGACATTGCATGCGCTATCCCGTGATGCCAAGAGCTTGGGGTGCTGGCTTGTTTCTGAAGAAAGCCACCGCTGATAGGGAGAGGGAGCTGCTGCACCAGGCAGATTGTTTACACAGTGCAATGAAGATGAATTATTTAACTCATGCCAGAGGAGAGGAACACTTTACAAATGTGGAATGTTATTCATGTCCAGGCTCTGTCTGGCTTGAACACAAGAGCTCTATGTCATTGCTCCTGCTCCCATGCAGCCCTTTATCTGTGGCACAGCCGAGCAGTTTCCCATGGTGACCAGCAGAGGGTGCTGGTGACCACACATGTGGCCTTAGCCTGCATCAAAAGGGCTCAACTTCCCTCAACTAGACTAGTTTACAAAAGCACCTGCTTGCTTCCCTGTGGATGTGCATGGGGACACGTGCCCAACACCCACAAGCAGTTGACAGGCTCATGTATGAATGTGTTCCTGTGGGTGAGTCATGCAATTATGATTGGTAGGTGTGCTTTGTTCAGGCTTAGATTTTTGTGAATCCCCAGTTTCCCTCCTAAAGGGTGAGATCCCAAGTGAGATCTGCAATCCAGAAACACGGCAAAGGCCTTAGGTGCCAACAGGCCTTTCATCCCACTAAATTCCCCTGATCAGTACTGTAAGTTCAGCTCATTAGTATTGACCTGAAACCATCTCTCTGCTTCATGCATCCAAATAGGCCAACATTAGTGAGCCCTACATGCAAGGACTTCTATACAGGGGTCCTTAAACCCCTGTACCGGTCTGTGGCCATTTAGGAACCAGGCTGCACAGCAGGAGGTGAGCTTGAATGTAATAGGCCTGCATCATCCTGGAACCGTCCCCCACCACAGCACTCTGTGGAAAAACTGTCTTCCGTGAAACCAGTCCCTGGTGCCAAAAAGGTTGGGGACCATTGTATTCCAATGCTGAACCACTTTTAGACAGCTGACTAGGAAAAAACCCTGGAGACTTCCAAACAAAAATGCCACAACTGACTCTAGTGATTCAAAGGCCTCCGGGGGATCAGAACGGGAGGAGCACGGATCAGGGGATCCACGTGGGACGACACGGGAGATTCTCTGCCTGTCTTCAGAGTGGGCCTGGCACTGCCAGAACTTTCTGTGGGAAGAAAAAGTTGCTTCGGTCTTACAACGTCCTGCCCTTTAATCTCTCACACTAGACAATTATGCAACGTGATTCTGAGAATAATTGGAGTTCCTGGGAACTTACATCCTGTTTTTGTCACATTTTCTCTCTCTTTTTTCTCAAAACCTAACTTAAAATTCAACAAATATGTGCCCTGGCTGGTGTGGCTCAGTGGATTGACAGCCAGCCTGTGACCTCAAAGATCACAGGTTCCACATCGATGTTTTTCTTCCTTCCTTTCTCTCTCCCTTACGCTCTCTAAAAATAAATAAAAATAATTTTTTTAAATAAAAAGTAAAATTTGATATAATGTTTAAGTTTTTAGCAGTCAATTATAAGCCTTAATTTTAAAAGTTTGTTTTGAGAATGGTTTCTTATCCTGTCAGTAGGATGATCATGATTTATATATACTATATATGTATTTTGTACATATAATTATTATTTCTTTAATCCTTGCCCAAAGATACATCCATTGATTCTAGACAGAAATGATGGAGGAGAGACAGAGAGAGAAACATGGATGAGAGAGAAACACCAATGGGTTGCCTCCTATACACACCTGGACCAGGGACCGAACCCCAAAACCTAGGCATGTACCCTGACCAGAAATTGAACCCATAACCCTTCAGTTTATGGGACGATGCTCCAACTGAGCTACACCAGCCAGGGCAAGACAATCATGACTTAATTAAAAGTTTTAAATGCCTTAACATGGAACCTTCCAGAATGTTGGGTGTTGAACAGCTGCATGCAGATAGGCTAAGCAGGCAACTGCCTTTTACTACGCACAAGGCCTCATGATATGATTTGCACAATTATTAGATAGTTTATTAATAAGCTCTGACCATATGTTTGTAATGAATGCATTTTAATGTACTGGCACAAAGTAGGGCTTTATATGTATACATGTATGTGTACATATACACGTATACACATATATTTGTACATATACACACATGCACACATTTAAGGTAAATGTGTATCCTGGAGGGATCAAAATACCCCTTGGGCTGAGGACGTTTTACAAAGCTCCGTTTGATAGGCCACTACCTGCAGCTGCAGAGCTCACTGTTCAGCCAGTTTTTGTGTGTGCTCTTGTAGGTATATGCACTCAGAATGTCCTCAAATCACACACCTCTGTAAAAACTTATGAGGAAGCACCATGAAAGAATGGAGTGCTTCTCTAAATGTCTTGGTGCTGTGGCTTGATTTCCCTCGAGTCTCATATTTTTTGTGCCTCAGGCACATGAGCAACTGCTAATTTTTGTAGCAGATGCTGACGTAGATATTCTAGAAAGCAATTTAGTTCCCTACTTGCTATGGTATATGACACTCCCCCCACCTCATTTTTTAAACATATTTCCAACTGAGAATGAGTATGTACTTTTTCTAGAACAAGGAACCCACTGGTTTCTACTTAAGTTCAGTAAATATTATTTTATGATGTTACAGGATGGGGAAAGCTTTGTAAAGAAATGGATTTCACTTTGGTTAGCAATGACGAAACAACTTTTACAATGTAGCTCCTGGGGCAGCTTCAACACACAAGGCACAGGCTGTTCATGCTCCTGAAATACAACCATCACAAAGCTGACACACTCAGTACGGCAGCGACTTTCTGTCCTTTGTAGAACAAGACAGATTGTCAGCACACAATACACCAGCAACACTTGTATCCTGGCCTCCTGCTACTGGCATGTGTCACCATGCTAGTACAGCTCATGGGCAAAGTTTCAGGGCAGTAAAACTGAGTCTCAGCTGCATTTCAAATAAGATTACAAAAAAAAATGTGTGCCTTTATGAAAACAAACAAAAAAATCCAAAAACCTAACTAGCCCATATTGAGGGGCAGGCAAGAATGAAATGCACAATTCATGAAGTGAAGCGCTTTATGAGAAGCTGCATACCCTGTCCCTCACGCGAGATGCTGGAAGGGACATTGTGGCTCACCCAGCCAGCTGTGCTTGGTGCACAACGACCTGATTCAAATGCTACTTTAACAAGAGAATTCTGGAGCTAACCCTCATATACACTGGAGGGTTACAACTGGATAGGGGAGCTGCAGGGGGTCAAATTACCTTTCTTGGTATTGCTCTCGCCAAGGCCACACCAGGGGTGGAGCAGAAGAGCCCGATGTTCACACCCGGAGTGGCAAACGAGGATTTATCACTGGCCACAGCAATGTCACAACTGGCAACCAGCTGACACCCAGCAGCAGAGGCCAAGCCATTCACCATGGCAATCACGGGGACAGGGTGATTCTGGATCAGCATCATGACCTGGAGGGGCAAATACACCCAGTTCACATCCATGCAAGAGGGAGGTCCAACATTATTTATTTCATATGTCTTTCCTGTTTTCAGAGCCTTTTCATATCCATTAGTGCATCAGATTCTTTTTTTTTTTTTTTTTAAGGACAAAAGAAGGCACAAAGAGAACTAACTTGCATTGAATACTGACTATGAACCAGACTGTGCCATTTAATTCCTGAGAACCCCAGGGGGTAGGAACACTGTGTTACAACCAGGACACAAGGCTCAGAGCAGAAGAAGCTGGCCTAAAGTGACAAGATCCAAGATCTGCAAGTGCTGCTGTAGGGTCTGAACCCACAACTGTTCGACCCTCAGCCCTGGCCTTTTCGAGGTTACAGTCCCCTCTTCTCCACCTGCTTCCCCAGCACCCCCACAGGGGGACACAGCTGGCTTGGTCTCTGCGACCAGTGGTTCTGTTGTCACTGAGCCTGCATGGAGCTCTAGTGTTGGGAGTCTGAAGCTGGTATTTTTAACTTCCTCGAAAAATTAAAATGGAAAAGGGACTGGAAGGCAGTTTCTTTAGTAATTACTCCTCAAATTACCACCATGATATTCTCTCAATTCTATTAAAATGGTGGGGAACACGCTGCTGTCATCAAAACGAACAAAATTCCTAAAACAGTGCCATTGCCACAGAGAGGGCAGCCACACACTTGCTCACACGATACCCCTGCCCCTCCTAAGTCTCCAGAGCTTTATTTTTGCAGCTAATGAAATAATTTGGTTTATTTCTCCATTTCTTCATGACACTCTACACAGATTGTGTTGCTGTGGTAACTTCAATTTATAAATGGTTGTTTTTTGAACCCTGGCAGGGTAGGAGAGGCAGAGAGGAGCTTCCTCTGGGCTCGTTTTCCATGATGGCAACTCAAAAGAAAAACAACCTTCATTGATTTTGCCCAAGGAACTTACCTTTGTCCTTATAAGCATTTGATATTTGTCATCTTTATTGTAACAAAATCAATTCTACATATAAGGATATCCCATTATATTCTATAGTAGAGGCTCCTGACTTTTGGGGGGGTCACCTCTGAGAATCTAAGTGCTAGTGACCCTCTTCATAGAAGAATGCACTTGTATGTACTCATACCCCAAACTGTTCATGGATTATGGGGTTCACATACTCTAGCGAGAATGGGGATGGTCAGTGACAGAGCTCATTCACAATGAACTACAGTGACAAGGAGGACACACAAGAACTGCAAAGAAAGGCAAAATTTTGTTTTAGCTCTGGGTGTGACTGTCACTCAATGAACTTTACTTGTGAAAAGTAGCTGACTGTGATTAGAGCTGAACAGTTTGTCTCCTGTTTGCTACCTACAAAAGACTAGGACTTCAAACTTCCTGGTGGCAAAATACTTAGGTAATCCAGTATATATCAACAATATTAAAAATATTCATACCTTTAATCTAAAAATTGTACTAACAAGTAATAATCTGAAGGCATAAAAAGCTATCTGGACAAAGATGTTCACCAAATCATCACTGCATAATAATAAAAATAATACATAACATAAGCATATGGAAATAAGGAAGTGGCTATATTAACCAGACTATATTTATTTCGCAGAATGCTGTATTCTCATTAAAATTAAATTTTCCAAGAGAAATATCAGCATGATAGTCTGGGCCTGTGTAGTGTGGTATGGAGCCAGGCAGCTGGGGTTCGATGCCCAGTCTATCACTCACTCACTGCCTAATCCTCAGTCTTCACATCTGTAAAATGGGTATAATAATAGTACCAACTTTAACAACTGGAGAATTACATAGATTAATATATCTACAGTACTCACAATATTACTTGGAACATAGTAAGCATTTAACATTACATAATTACACATTGTAATATATCTGTATGTGATTATTCAGAGAAATAGTACATGTAGAAAAATGATTAAAAAGAAATGTAGTGAGTATTTTTGTTAATTATAGTTTTCTCTGGGTGGTATGATCATGGTATGGTACCAGTATTTTTTTTTTCCCATTTACTTTCCTAGGTTTCCAGAATTTTCTATAAGCATTTATTACTTTTACAATTAGAAAATTTTAAAAGTAAAGTTGGAAAGCAATTCAGAGAATAAAGCAGCTACATAATTGATTCCTTAAGAGTCAAGAATTGATTATTCCTTCTATTTTACCTCCTGAATGAAGTACTCTTTGGGGGTCCGGCCTACTCCAAAATGGATATAAATTTAACTCTGCCCTAGCTTCATTGAACAGCAATGCTGAGGGTTCCATATTATATACCCAAAAGCCAGACGGCCTACCCCATTGTCATTTTTGTGGTGGGGTGTAAGGAGAAAGAGAAGAATCTCCTCCTAGGCTGGGGTTTCCATTCTCAAACTTCACAGGATGAAAGCAGACAGACACGGCTAGGTGTCTGGTGAAAGCTGCAGCATCAGATCACACAGGTTACCATCACTCTTCCATAACCGAGTATTTATGCTCATTCTCAACTGGTCCTATTCCTGATTTTTAATAATTAACTATCATGCTGTACTTGTGGTCTATAATAAATCTGTTACAGATTTTAGATACTAAGCTAATTCAGCACTATCTTCCTTTCTGAAATCAAATTTTCTCATGCATGAACCCAACATGAAATATCTAGCTCATTCTGTTCTAATCTGCCTGTTGATTACACTTGGAAATTGAAATCTTGCACAAGTTTATGGTGCTCATATTTATTCAGACAATTTTGGCTTTCTTAGAACAAAAATGTTAAAGAAATCAATGCATCTTCACTCCTGTGTGACTGCATCAGGACTGGGCCTTGTTTAGGCACTGGGTCTTTTTTGGTGAGCTGGAAGCATCCAGGGATTGGAAGCTTCCACAAAAATCTGGTATTTATCCTCTGAAGCAGCTCTCCCTCCCCATGGCCCTTTGGTAACCTGTTTAGATCCCAGTTCATGTAGATCCCCAGGCAGAGTAACAAAATGGAAGGCCTACTGGTTATCTCTGATGATTTTCTATTTTGGTCAAACATACTGGGTATTAATAGGAAATTAACTTTTAAAGCACCAAGCCTTGGCAAACACCGGAGCAGATTGTTACATAATCATTAACGTGAAACAAAAGACCTAAGTCTTAGCTCTGACTGCCTTCTCCTCTCTGTGAAGCCTCAAGTCATTCACTTTTCCCGTTTGTCACCCCCCATGAAGTGATAAAACTATAATCTGATCTCCAGAAGGGTTTCTGGGAAATGGCAAGGAAGACAAACAATGGTCAAGAAGGTATCTTAATCACCTTCCAGTCCCTGCCCTGCCTTGTTCACCTCTATCTTGTCTACATAGTAAGTATTGTCACATATTTGTTGAATCATAAATGACCAAATGAATGAAAAGTCTATGAAAGGTGGAAAATTAGGCTAAATTATCGTAGGGTCAAGTTATGAAACTGTTTTCTATGTCTTGTTTCTCAACTAGATTTCCATTTTCAGTTTGGTAGGAAACTTTTTTTCCTTCTATTTCCATCAATATCTTGCCAGTACCATACACATAGGAGGTACTCGATAAATATTCCTGAAATGATCAATGTGTTACATGAAGTTGGATTCTATATTTAATTTTTGACTATCCAGGGGTTGAGATGATACATTTATAAATCATCTCAACTTTTTGTTCTTCCTCCTCTATAGCTGTTGGCAGTTTCCCTTCTTAATATGATTAAATAGATGGAAGTGAAAATAAAGAGGTTGATTTCCTACTTGGAGGTGGTGATTATAAAGGCTGGTTGAAAGAAGCATTTGAAAATAATTTTTTTAAGTCTGAATTTTATTTTATCTTTTAAAGGATTTTATTTATTTATTTGCAGAGAGAGGGGAAGGGAGGAAGAGAGAGAGAGAGAAACATCCATATAAGAGAGAAACTTCAGTTCCTTCCTGCACACGCCCAATCAGGGAGCTGGTCCACAACCCAGGCATGTACCCTGACTGGGAATCGAACCAGTGACCTGTCAATTCACAGGCCAGTGCTCAATCCACTGAGCAGCACCAGCCAGGGCTTGGAAATAATTTTAAAAATCATTATTTTTATTCCATTTATGCATGTTCTCTCTTTCCCATTAACAGAGATGTTTCAGTTTAAGACTATTTAAATTATCTTAGGTTTTTTTCTCTCTAAAGATGGATATTTCCACCCTTTGCCTCTTAAAACATGAAGATCAAGCCATATCCATGATGCTGGGAATTGCACCTATCGATCCAGCATATACTTCACTCTCTTTGGGATATCGCAATATCAATAGCAAACTATGGTCATTTCTTAAAAATCAAGACCAAATTGTTGCTTGGATGAAGGATTCACCGATGACCACAGAGGTTTCAGTAGTTCTACAGTGGTTAGGTCTCACAGATAGAACCTTACCTGTAAACTAGAAGCCTAACTCAATCTTTAAAATGTATTAATTATCATTTTCAGGTTTGCAATGCAAACTGTCCTCCTGACTTACCTCAGAACAGGTCTGAAATACTTCAGCATGATATTCTGGACCTTGTTCATCCGTCAATTCCTTTAAATCATGCCCTGAAGAAAATACAGGCCCCTCAGCTGCAAATGTTTCCAATTGAGATAAGAAAATAAAAAGGTGTAAACAGCAGAGCTGGGAAGGTCACTTATTTGTCTACTGAATAATGTTAATGAACACTTGTATTGATGCTGTGGACATGTAGAGAAAGTTAATGGCCCAATTTGGTAAGAATAATTCCAGTTAACTTGAAAAGTTACAGGCAGTATTTTGTGATGACATCCAAGGTGAGGTATCTGTACTCTAACTGGTCCATGGTGGAGACCAATCAAGACATGCAATCCCACCATGGAGAGGGCTCAGTAGCCAGGGTGAATGGGCTTCTTTCAGAGCTGTCCCTCTAGGCTCACAGTTTTGGTTTTAGACTTGGTCTGGCCTGAGAGTACTGACTTATGTGGGTTCATCAGAATGTACCACACCTTTGGCAGTGTCCTTGTCATTTAGTCTGCAGCCAGTGGCCACCCATACAGTCAGGGTTGCAGTCAGGAATGTCGGAGTGTGAAGAGAACCCCTTTATTTTTTACACGGGATCTGCCATTAACAGCAGCAAAATGTAACTCCACGGATAAGCTGATAACACTCTTCTCATATTTTCCTTTAGTTGTGGCTCTTTTGATAAGCAATATTATTCCCTTTAAACAGGTGAGGAAATTGTGTCATTCAGAAGTTAGCTGCCTTTGTAGCTTACAGGTAACATCCCCACGGCTGATGAATAATATCTGTCCTGTTTCTTTTCCATTCACCATGTAAAACAGTTGAAATTCAACCACAGATAAGAAGGTAACATTCTGAATATCTGCCTCCAGAAATACTGATCCTTAATTTCTACAACAAAAAAAGTACATCGCAGAGCATCATCCATTTTATTTTTCTGTGAATGCTTTAAGATGCTGACACTGATAGTATTTGTACCATCACTACCATCGCTATCATCACTAGATAATTCAGTAAAAAATTTTACTGGAAAAGAATAAGGAAAGAAATGAGTAAACTAGGGCACCCTTCCTGGCAGCACTGAAGATTATGGATATTGGTGGAAAGTTTGGTAGGAGCAGAAAAGACAAACCAGTCAACTGCCTGAGCAGCCTGGTCCCCGCTGATGTGGTAAGCAACCTCGAGGATCAGTGATTAAACCCATCTTATCTGGTCCATGAGGGAACCAATCATCATGATCAGTACATCATCTGATTTGGATGGGAAGACCAGCACAGCCAAGTGCAGCAGTGTTTCACAGCCCCTACTACTCAAGAGTTTTTTTCTTTTTTCCTGTTGTTTTACCTTTTTATTGTCCTCCCATATTTACCATTACTTTATTTCATGGCTGTTTTGCCATAACTGAGTAATACCATGTGTAACAACATTCAGTGAGAATCAACTTAATCTCTACAACATATTTTAAGTGAACACTGCCTTTGTAAATTTTTATAGGGATTAAAATCTTATCTTCTTTCTTTTTTATTGCTTTTTTTTTTCAATTACCATTTGTCCCCTTTATACCCCCTCCTCAAGAGTTTTTTTATAATTAATGTTCTTGTAAAGGAGCTTCCAAACAATTCTCCTGTTAAGTGAGGGAGTGCCACAGTTAACCAAAGAATTTTGAGAAAAGTCTTCTGGGTACTGCAGAACCCTGAGGAGGGAGATCAGATAAGTACCTGAAATGATAATGACTTTCAGATCTTTGCTTTCAGCTTCGTGAAGAACATCACTTCGGAGCGATTTCAGCATTTCCAGTGACAGCACGTTTCTCCTCGTTGGATTGCTCAAGACAATGTTCCTGCGAAGAACATTTTATAATTACTGGGTCATACACCAATCAAAACAAGCAAGGACCCCTGCCATTCCTGTCTAATCTTGGAGCTATTTTTTAAAATACTAGAAAAGAGAACTGCTGGTGCACACAGGCAATTGAGATGGGCTGTCAACTCTCTGGAGTTACGGCTAAGTCAAAACAAGGAAACTTCCTGAAATGCAGGCTGGGTTTTCTCCCTCTTCCCTTGATTTGTTTCTCTTTTTCTCCAGGTTTACTGTCAGAAACATTACTGCCACCTCCACTGAAAGGGCAAGTCAGAGTCATTCCAAAATCATTGCCACACACACTGAGAGGTTGCACAGTTTGTAAGACAGTGGCAGGAGCCAGAGGAATCTGACACACAGTGCCACCTGTCCTTCTCTCCATTGTCCTTCAGAAAAAATATCAGAAGAGCCAAGAGTACAATCTGCCCCCAATCTCCTCCCACCCACCCACCCCATGACGGCCACAGTGCAGCTGCCCACACACACATATGACAACATTTTGCCATCTCTTATAGTGGCAACCTGTAATTCTGCACAATGATTCATGCTGAGAATGGAATGATAGGTGAAGAACAAAAGGACAGAACTGCGCAGCAACAGGGCTCTTTTGGACATGTCATCTCACTAGAAGCTAGTATTCAAAGGCCTGCTTGCTATTTTAAGTATGCTGATTACAATAACATGTATTGTCTTCTTACCGCCTATACACAGAAAAGTCTTATTTTTGCTGTTATACGGAACAAGCAGGGACAGTAACCAGATTATTATATATTTTAGGTGCTTCCCATCATCCTCCATCCACGTTTTCTGCCTTCCTCATTCTTTTCCAAATCTGATATTCCTACCACTATGTGTCAGCGTGGATTCTCCATAAATAGCCTCCTGTGCCACTGTTTTCTGGAAAATCACTTTGACGACTGAATTTCAGTGCAATACCATTTTCTTGGGAATATCATTTCTGTTTTGCTGCCACGTTTAGGTGGCTGATATTCATCATTGTTTCTCATATACATACTGTCTCCTAAGTACAAAAATGACTTGCAGCTGATACGCTGATAGACTTCAAAATCTATATTGGGCAAGGGGGTGGGGAGGAGATGGTGTCAAGAGAACTGCTCATAAACCTTCAAGTAAAATAATGAGTGTGCTTGCTGTAGCAGACTTAAAAAGCTGCCATCCTACCCATGACATATGTTTAAATTAAATTCTAAGGCCTCAGGCAAAATTATGTAAAATGATGCCAGTCCCCAAATGCCTGAGCTGCATGGTGGTGTCTGTTCATGTGCATCCCATTAATCCTGTGGCTTGTATGCAACATACCCTGTCAGAGTGCTCAAAGTTGCCGAGTTCACTTTTCAACCCCGTATAACCAGGCTCCCCGTTCCTGCCACTCCAGTAAAACTATGCTCACCTAGCAGCTCCTAGTTGTCTGACCCAAATCCAGTGGCCATTTGGATTATGTTCTCCTTCTGGAAACACACTCCTCCTCGCCAGGCTTTTTGGTCCTTCTCTACTTCCAGAGGATCCTAGCCTTCTGCTAACCCCTACATGTCAGTCATTTTCAGAGCTCCCTCTTGTGCCTAGAGCAGCACCCAATTCATAGCTGGCCCTCCCTACACGACAGTGGTGTTGCTGAGAGCAGCAGCCTTGAACCAGGACACTCAAAGCTTGACTGAGTTGTTGGATTTGGGGGCTCCATTCCTACTAAATGAGTCCCAGAATTGATGATAAGTTGTTCTTATCATCTGTCTCTCTTTCTGATTCATGTTTAACTCTGGAGAACTCCACCAGGCCTCCTTTTGTCATCTGGCTGCCATGCCTCAAGTCAGGCTTCTGACCAGATTTGCCCTCTTCCAGTTGTGCCCGTCCAAGTGAGCAGGGGACCACTAGGATAATGGGATGTGCTAACGTGGAATAACCTCCCCGCTCCAAACCCTACTGCAGTTACTTGAAACCCTGGAGATCCCTGGCTGTGCAGTAGGCATCACTAGGCCCCAGGGTGACCAACAGGAGTTGTCTATAGGAGTGAGAGGGCAGAGTATGGGCATGTGGATGGGGTATCTGCATACCTATGAGCCAAGCCCCTGGAAGGAAGGAAAGGTGAAGAGAGAGGTAGGAGCGGGTGGGTAGAGGTTGGGAAGAAAAAAAAAAACCCAAAAACTAGGCCAGTGGCTGGCTCTCCACTGGCTCCCCTAGGGAGCACTCCTAGGAGCCTGAGGGTTGTAAATTCAAACACAGCCTTTGAGGTTTTATGAATGCCTACTTGTCAGGGCAAGGGAAGAAAACACGTTTAGTGTTAGTTTGATGTGTAATTTTTAAATACTTAGAATGCTACATGGGCCTTCTTCTGTTGGGCCCCTGACTGGCAAGGCAAAAGTCGGGATGAGGCCTGGATGGGGCTTGGGGCCCTTGAACCTTTACTTCATTATCCAGTTTCCATTGTGTACACAGGTATGCTTTTAAGGGTTTTGGGGTTGTTGAGCCAAAGGGCAGCGCTCAGTACGTTGTGTCCTTCATCTTATTTATTTTCCTGGCACTTCTGGGTGAGGGCCAAGGAGCAGCTCTGCTAGGCCTAACATAGCTTTGGAGCCAGATCAGGTTCGTGAGGCACACAACCCTCCAGTAAAGGGGTGTCTCAAAGGCCAGAGCAGCAATGAGGCCACCAGCAGAGCTGCCCACACTGAGTCTTCGAGTCCAATGACAACTCTGCTCGGCTGCACTAAGAGTTTGGGGTGCGCGGTGTGGAGCAGTCCCACTTGAAATCCTCAGGTGTGAGTCCTGCAGGGTTCCAAAAACGTCTGCGCCCAGGCGAGTGACCTCTTTAAGCACTATATCCACTATTCTCAGCTGGACTACCCGCGAGCTGGATTGCGCAATGACGACCGAGATAGAGGGGCTACGCGGCGGGGTGCTGACCACTAACAGAGCCCTGGTTGGACTCTGCGCGGGGTGACGGGGCGCGGCGTCTGGCCTCCTACTCTGCCCATCCCTGTCCCGGTGTCCCCGCCAGTCCACCCCACCCGAGAACAGCCCCACACGCCTGCGGGCGCAGGCCGCTTGGGGAGGGCCACGGCACCCGCGGCCCGGCCGCTGACCTGATGCCTTCTCGCTGCTGCGCTCTGGTGAGTCGCTGCCCGGGCTCCGACTGACCGGCCCCGGGCGGCCCCCTGCTGCAGAAGCCGGCGGCGAGCGGAGCCCGCAGGACGCGCCAGACACAGTCGGGTACCTTTGACCCGAGGGCCCGGAAGCCCGCAACAGCGGCCATAGCGGCCAGGGGCGCGCCCCGAAGACCGGACGCCCGGAGGTGGCGGACGCTCGGAGGAGCGCAGGTAGAGTCCGGCCGCTGCGCTTTCGCCGCGGACAGAACCCGCTGGAGCTCCCAGTCCTCTTCCTCGGCCGCCTAGCCTCTACAACTGCCCAGAGTACTCCGCAGTCCAGCCCCCGGCCCGGCCCACTACCGCGCCTACTGGCCCGGGACCCTGGAGCCCGCCCCCGTTCCTCCACCCCCAACTCTGCCTTAGACGCCCGGCCCTAACCCACTCAACCCTGCACAGCCGCTGATCCCGCCCTCACCTTGGCCCGGGGCCGCTAGGGCTCTGCTCCTGCCAAGGGCTGAGGGGTGGAGCCTGGGTAGAGGGCGAGGGCTCGGAACCCGCAGGCGCTCTCCACGGTTTGTTTGCCTTAGCATGGCCAGATCAAGAGTTAAAAAGAGGCGAGGAGTGGGTTGGTTTGTTTCTTTCTGCACCAACACCAAGAATGTGGTAAGTTAGCCTAGATTAGAAAAATGAATGTCATCAGGTAGTGAGTGGTGTGACTTCTGGAGGCCTCTTTGTTGTTTCATCTCACCCACAGAAAACTGCCCAGGCCTAGAAGATGATCACAGCTCAAGACACGAGGGGTTTCCCACACAGACATTGACTTTTGATTGCTTTATATTCTTTTTTCAAGAAGCCCAGGGATCTAGATTTATCTCTTGGGTTTTTCAAATGCTCCAGGGAGGGAATGATAGGCCCTTTTCAGGGTCTAAGTGGCTGCCATGAGAAAGGGCATATCCTGCAGTTAAAAGCTTAAGTACAATGAGGATGTTCTCATTTTCAGTTGTTAGTTAACTGCTTCCTGTATTTGTTAAATTCTGAAAGTCCGGTGATTTTCAGGACACTTAGAAGATATGGTCTTGGTCCTCAAAGATCTTATAGTCTCTGGGGGAGACACCATGCCCAAGACCCTCCACACTTTTTACACTAGAAGCTGTGCAGCAGGTGTGTCCAACCTGCAGCCCACGACCCACATGCGGCCCAGGGTGGCTATGTATGCAGCCCGACACAAAATCATAAATTAAAACATTATGAGATTTGTTTTGTGATTACGTGTCACAATGTATTTAATGTGTGGCTCAAGACAACTCTTCTTCCAGTGTGGCCCACAGATGCTGAAAGGTTGGACACCCCTAAGGGCATACTAAAATGGGTCCATTGAGATTGTGCAGTGGCTTAAAATAGTCACACATTGGGTTCCTCTGAGTGAGGCTCTCTTTAATTCTCAGCTTCATAATTGGACAGAACACATATACAGAAGGATATTTTTGAAATATCAGTTGATATCACCACCACCACTTCATTTCCTTGGTCCTCACTCCATTCAGGAAGCTGGGGTATTCTCATTCATTGCCTCCAAGGAAAAAGGGGTCTGACAGAGACAAATAAGGAACAATTCTTGGCTTTTGAGTTGTAAAATCCCAGCAGATGGGGGTTGGAGAAACACCAAACAGGTATAATAGATTGGATGGGGGGGGTACTGATAAGTCAGAACAAGGCTTTCTGCCCAAAACCAGATTAAAGTCCCCCAGGTTTGAGGGCAATGATAGAGCAAGGAGGCCCTGTAGGAAAAGCCAGGAGAGAGCAACTATTGTAGGACTTAGGAAAGGGGTGGACCAAAGCCTCCTGAAGAAGTGGGAATGGTGGGAAACCTCAACTCAGGTGGAGGCAGGCTTGCTCATTTTCCTTGTTGGAACCCCAGGGGAGTCATGAGACTCCAGAGGGCGTGGAATGCCTGGGCAGATAGGCCTGAAAACCTGCCAGAATTTCACATGGCCCAGTGTGATGCTGCAACAACAGATTGGTCCCTGTCTTCTGACAGGGGCTCGCCAACAGCTGAGAGAGGCCTGAACCTGAGGAGGCTTTGAGGTGGAGAATGAAAGATGACTCAGCCAGTGTGGATTGACAGGTTGAAGACAAAGTGGGAATGAGGACACCTTGGATGGATGCCATCACCTGCAGGTAGGCTGGAGTATGATGAAGTAACAAAACAACAACAAAACAAGGATAAGTGGCACAACAACAAAGCCTTGTTTCTTACTCACACTGTCGGCCTACTGCAGATCAGCTGAAAGCTCTGTGCTAAGCCAGCACTGTCCTCACCCAGGGACCCGAGGGAGCAGCCTCTGTCTGGAAGGTTGGCTGTTTCTATGGCAGAGGAATTTTTTCTAAAAAGGAAGAAGTATGGAGAAGTATGAACTAGCGCTTATATCTTCCTTCTGGAAATACCATATTTCATTTGCCAAGGCAAGTCATGTGGGCACACTTCTGGGGTACAGGAAAGTATAACCCTCCCATATATTTGGAAGAGGAGAGCTGACATTTTTTGAGCAATGATTACCTAATGTCTAGCACACCATCTAAGCACAGGGCCTGGTGTTATAAACTAGCTCATACTTATTACTCAGGGATTGGAGATAGAACTTCAAATTGGCTTAGGTTAAGTTTCTGCCTTCAGGCAGAGTGAGGGTTTGAAATAGAAGTTAAGCTCATAAATAAAATGAAGTTAAATTTCTAGAACACCTGAGTGTCTGCCCTGGGATTTATATTCACCCTCTAAACCATGTCAAGTGCTGCAGAAGAGGCAGAACATGCTGCCTGAGGCGGCAGGTCATGCAGGATCAAAAGGTCTGATCAGAATGATCACCATCGTGGTCCAGAGTTCACCACCACAGGACATTTCTCACTTTTGTGCTAAGATTAGTACAAAGTGTGGACAGATAGTACTCTCTCGTGGGCTCATTGGGACAGGCTCGTCTCCCCATGAGAACGATGGGGAGCAGTGGAGTGCAGACAGAGGGACGTTGCCCAGAGGATGGCTTGAACATGGGCTCTGCTACAGATCTCATACACAAAGGCTATTTAGAGCTCTTGGAAACTAATACCTGTGCTTTAAAAAAGATACATTCTGAGGTTTTCCCTCTTGGCCTTTGAACTTCTTGGTTGAGTATAATTGTGACAGTGTAGGGAACAATCTATGACAGTGAATAAAAGTTCAAAGCTCCTGGATTTTAATGAGGTTTTTCATAAATACAGTTGACCTTTCAATCTCTGGTGCTCATGGCAGTCCGTGGAAGGAAATAATTTTATCGTTTGGGCAATGGCTTTTGGAGTGCTCAGTTACTTAGAGTGTTAACATGCTAGATGGTGCAGAATCACATCATTGAAGTCAATCGTTGTCAAAGCCACCTGCTATTCTGGGATTCTAGTCTAGATAGGCTCAAACTTACGTCTCAGATATTGTTGTTATTGGCAAGGGTGGGGGCTGGATGGTAAATGGAGCTTTCTGACAATTTTTGCTTGTTCATGTTTGCTTTTATTAAATGTATTAGATATGCATTAAATTTTAAAAAGAATTTTTGGGGGAGTGAAGGGACTGCTTTATTCCAACACAGTAGTTGGAGGAGATGAGAGAATTGGAATATTGGGTTTTGAGAGAAAGAAGGAACTAGGAGGGCACTCAGAGCCTGAAAGTCACAGATGAACATGAAATGTTTCAGGTACAACACTCACCTGCTTTTACATTTTATTTAATAATAGTAACAACTACTCTTTAAGAAGCCCCCCTCTGTGCCAGACCTGCACATGGTGCTTTACTGATGCCATCTGAAGGTACTTGTGAGGCAGCCCTGTTCACGCTCAGCACAGTTGTCACAAAGTTGGGGCCAGGCACTGGAGGTCACCTGAAGGATGGTACTATGATGGTGGTTTCCATGCTCATCTACATTCCTATACCTGCTCTCCCAACCCTTTCATGTCTCCTTCCTCCCTCATTTCTTCCAGAGCCCATAGCTGTGTCTTGAGAGTGGCAGTGCACACAAAGGGCAAAGTGGAGACAGATGGCCATGCATTATCTGAGCAGGAGTCGATATCACTTGCTGAAATGCTTGTCCAGCCTTCAGCAGTGCAAGACTCTTTTCATTCAGGCTCCTTCTCCGGGCTCCCTCTACCTCTCATTAATTTTGGTAGGGGCTGCTCGTCTTTCTTCTCCCTTGTTCAGTGCCCTTCTAATCTATTTTTGCAGGAGGGTCTTCTCCCTGACACAATTTGATTTCTAGGTTGCTAGGAGGCTTCTCTCTGCCTTTGATTTATGTGCTCCTTCCCTGTGCCACATGTCTTCGCCGTACAGATGTGTCTTCACTACTTTTCACATTTCCTTTAAAGACCCACAGATGCCTGGCAGAATGTTTCAGACATAATGCAGAATAAATGACAGTTCTAGGGAGCCTGGTGTCTCAGGCTTGATGTAGGAATGAAGGAAGTTTCAGAACTCCTCAGGGTGCAGAGAAAGAAAAGTAAAGGGCAGATTTTTAGCTGCATATGGAAAGGTTTTTGAACTTCTTATTGATTCCAGGCCCTTCTAAGACAGGCATGTAAAGACACAGTTCAAAGGTACAATGTGAAAATACAGGGCTCACTTTCCACGCAGATCCTCTGGCATCCGGCTGACTCTCCAGAACGAGCTTCACCCTCATCTTCCCCACGTCTGTCCCCCCTCCCCTCTCAAAAAAAGCCATAGGAGGGTCAAGCAGCCATAAACCAGAAATGTTTGAGACTTTCATTGTTTCACACAGCTGCAGATACTTTTCAATGCCCGGTTTTATTTATAATCCACCAGTCAATATCCAAACGCCTTTTCCAAACCTGAAATTTCTTCAGAAAAACCCATGCCTTAAGCTGGGTGAACACTTAGAAACTACATGGGGTGGGGGGCAGTGCAGAATGCAATTAACTTCCTTTTATCCTCACTTAGCACGAATTCCTGAGTTTGCTCAGATGCAAACAAATACAGTAATTTTAGGTAAAGGATATGGAAAAATGATATAAACCAAGGAAGAGGTGTGCGTTTCAAACATCGAGGCTATAGATGATGTTTTGAATGAACTTGTGAAGTTAAAGGCTCCTCTTAATGGCATTGATGGAGACTTTCTAGAGGGCCAGGAGTCATTTAGGAGGTGAATGTTAAACGTTTGATCCATTAAATGGCACTAGAGAAAGACAGTCAGGCAGAGGCCACAGAGCCATGCAGCTCAACACCGCAGTCCCCTGGTGAGGAAAAACAAGTGCCAGGCCCACCAGAGGGACGGGAACCCACTGGTTCCTGTCTTCACGCCTCCTGCATCTGCACCACACTTCCCAACAGTTATAATCCCAGCACTCAAAGAGAAGTTTACATTATGCTTCAATACTATAAGAGAAAAGGAAAACTAAAGGAGAAATGGAAATCCTGGCATCAAGCAGGGTAACCTTCAGTCAAATGGAACAATCCACTGTGAATGTGGAGTGATCTACTGCCCCAGTATTCCAGAGAGCCTTGGCAAAGAGCTGTGGTGGTGGTGGTGGTGGTGTGTAGGTGTGTGTGTGTGCATGAGCCAGTGGGTGGGCACGAGGAATGAGGGGGTTTGCTTGACTGGAAAAGGCACGATTTCCTACTTGGCTTCTGGGAGGGAGGGATGGGGCATGTTTAGTTCTTGGTAGTTACTAGCTTACTAGTAGTTTAATGACCTTACCAAGTTACCTCTGAGCCTGTGTGAAGACCTCCAGAGCTTACAAAAGCTAGAGCTGACTTCTGTGATTCTAGAGGAGAGCTTTGGACATTTTACAGAGTGAAAAACATTAAGAGTATGATGTGAGTGAGTTTTCCCCATGTGGCAGCCTTCTAAGTCTGTGTGCATGTGATAAGCCCTGTGCAGAGCTGAATGGCTTTAAATTACAAGGGTCTTTTTTTTTTTAAAGTAATTGACATGTAACATATTAGTTATAACATAATGATTTGATATTTATGTATATTGCAAAATGATCACCACAATAAGCCTGATTAACACCTATTGACAGACAGTTCCAATTCTTTTTCTTGTGATGCAAACTCTTAATTAAAAAAATTTTATTGTTGACACTATTACAGATATTTCCTATTTTCTCCCACTTTGTCCCTCTCCGTAGCCCTGCCCCCAGCCTTCACCACATTGTTGTCTGTGTCCATGGGCTATGCATATATGCATATATATTCTTTGGTTGATCTCTTTCAGTCCCCCTGACTAACCTCCCCTCTGAGATCTATCATTGTTTTCCATGTATCCAAAACTCTGTCCCATTTTGTTTGTCAGTTTATTTTGTTCATTAGATTCTACATATAAGTCAGATCATGTGATAATTGTATTTCTCTGACTGGTTTATTTGGTTAGCATAAGAATCTCCAGGTCTATCTATACTGTTGCAAAGGATAAGAGTTCCTTCTTTTCCACAGCTGCATAGTATTCTATTATGTAAATGTACTATATCTTTTTTATCTACTCATCTATTGATGGGCACTTGGGCTATTCCAGATCTTGGCTATTGTAAATAACACTGCTATGGATATGATAAAAAGTTTTAAGATTTACTCTTTTAGTACCTTTCAAATATAAAGACAGAGTTATTAGCTATAGTCACTATGCTGTACACATCCCCAGGACTTGCTTATTTCATAACTGGATGTTTGCACCTTTCAACAACCTTCACCAGTTTTGCCTGCCTCCCACCCCCTGCCCCTGGCAACCACCAATCTCTCTTCTGTATCTATGAGTTCAGTTGCGTTTTTTGGTGTTTTAGGTTTTACCTGTGAGAGCATATTGTCTTTGTGTGTTTGTCTCACTTATTTCATTTAGCATAATCTTCTCAAGGCCCATCTATGTTTTCAAAAATGGTGATATTTTCTTCTTTTTTATGGCCGAATAGCAGGCATATGCACACACCCACATATACATACCATGTTATCCCTTCATCCATTGATGAACACTTAAGTTGTTCTTGTGCCTTGGCTATTGTACATAATGCTGCAGTGAACATGGGGGTGCTTATATCTTTCTGAGTTAGTGTTTCTGTTTCTCTATGAGGAATATCCAGAAGTGGAATTTCTAGATTATATGGTAGTTCTGTTTTTAATTTTGAGGAACATTTTTTACTGTTTTCCATAGATGCTGAACCAATTTCCATTCCCACTAACAGTGCACCAGGGGACTTTTTTCTCCACATGCTCACCAATACTTATTTTTTATCTTTTTGATAAGAGCCATTCTAACAGGTGTGATGTGATATCTCAGTGTGGTTTTGATTTTCATTTCCTTGGTTATTTGTGATGCTCAACACCTTTTAATGTAACTGTTGGCCATCTGGATATCTTCTTTGGAAAAAATATCTATTCTGATCCTCTGCCCATTTTTAAAACAGATTTTTTTTTCTGTCGAGTTGTATAAATGCTTTATATACAGGGTCCAGCACAAATAATGCCCTATTTTATTACAAAATCATAAGCATGTAATTCTGTAACATAACAACATCACACTCAAGCACACCATATGACATTTTAGGTGAAATGTTCAAATTGCTGTCCATCTCGTGTGAGACATTAACGTAACCTACCAGTCACACTCAAGCAGGCCTTACTTCTGCTGGACCCTGTATTTTGGATATTAACCCTTTATCCGATGTATGATTTGCAGATATTTCCTCCCATTTGGTAGGTTTTCTTTTCATTATGTTGATAGTGTCCTTTGCTGTTAAAAACTTTTTAATTTCATATAGTCCCACTTATTCATTTTGCTTTCATTGCCTTTGCTTTCAATGTCAAATCCAAAAACTTAATGTCGAGACCAATGTCAAAGAGTTTACCGTCTACTTTTTTCTTCTTATGGTTTTACATCGTATGTTCATTTTCAATCTGCTTGAGCTGCTATTATTTTTATATGACATAGTATAATTCAATTTCAAAGTAGTGGGAGCTAGTAACTTCCATTTGAATTTCTGTGTTTCTCTCTTAGAGCAACCTTGAGCTCTAGATGCCTTTATATTATCTTTCTCTTCCAAGCCCCTCGCCCTCCTCACAGTAATACCCTCACATTCCTTCCATTGCACCCCCGCCCCCAGCCCTGTTCCCTTAGGTGTGTCTTGTTTCCCATTCCCCAAGTGAAGAGAATCACCATCTAATTCAACCACTGTTTCTCACTTTATTTCTCACTCCTATCTGGATATATTAGATAATCAGGTATTGTCCTCGTTCCCAGAAGTTAGGAGTCCCAATCCACACCCATTGTCTTCCCTCGCTTGATCACATATCTTCCTTTTATTCCTACACAGGCTCAAAGCTTTCATGTCTCTTTGAACACCTTTCTTACCCTCACTTCTCCCCTAGACTGAGGGGTCCCCAACCGTGGGAATTTGGGTGAGGTTGTTCCAAACTACGTACCGACCACCCTCCCCTCTTGTGTTTCTCCTCTTCCATGCCCAATTAAGACAATTGCAGTGGCCTCCTAATGTGTCCCCCTCACTTCTAGCCTTTCCCCCTTGTAATCCATCCTGTGGCCAGATTAGCTTCCTCAGAGCCCTTCTCGCCATCCCCATAGACAGCTGCCTTGGTGCAGCCACCACTGTCTCACCTGGCAGAGGCCTCATAACTGGTGTCCCAGAGCTGCCTGTGTCCCCTTTGAACATCAGAATGATGCTTATATTTTATAGACACAATCACATTGCTCCCCAGCCTTCTGTGGCACTTAAAATCCAGGCCTATTGTTGTGACTTGTAAGGTCAGCATGAACTAGTGTCCATTTCCCTCCATGCCACCTCTTGCCACTCCCTCCCTTGCTCCTTCCTCCACTCACATCATCCTTTTTCCAGCCCCTTGAGGCCAGAAAATTCCTTTCTCCTTCAGGCCTTTATGCTAGCATGAAAGGTCCATTTCCCAAACCTCTCCCTGGCCATCTCTCATGTATCCTTCAGATGTCAGTTCTAACATTATTTTCTCAAAGACGACTTCCCTCTCACTTTCAGTTAAATTTCCAGCCCCTCATTATTCTCATAGGATCTTGTTCCTCGTCTGCATTATCCTAATCTTTAATCACCTGAATACTTCTTTATCATCTCTCCCTGCTGTAAGCTCTGCGATGGCAGGGCCTGTGTGTATTTCTCTCACCACGTACCCAGTGCCTCATGCCTGGCACACGTAGGCACACTAGATTTGTTGAATAGATCAAAGAGTAAATGACCTTCTCTCCTCAGATACCTTCTCCGGCTCCCACTACGTCACCCAGAGAAGTCCAAGTTTGTTTTATCTTTTTTAACTTTAAAAATTTAATTTTTTATTTCAAAATTTATTTCAATTACAGTTGACATCAAGTTTGTTTGATCTTAATTCACATCATTACCCTTCACCAATTCATGATCCCACAACACAAAACTCCTTGCTATGATTTTCATAACTCCTCCTGCATTTTTCTGCTTTAATGGCTTTATGTTACCATTAGTTAAAAGATTTCATGAGTAACCAGTTAATGACTGGCCCTATGTTAGACCCAGTCTACAACATCCATATTAAATGCAATATTGGCTATTTATTTATTTAAGATTTTATTTATTTATTTTTAGAGAGTGGGAGAGGAAGGAGAAAGAGAGGGAGAGAAACATCGATGTGAGAGAGAAACACCGATTAGTTGCCTTTCACACGTGCCCCCCCTGGACCGAACCTACAACCCAGGCATGTGTCCTGACCAGCAATCGACCAGTGACCTTTTTTTTTAACAATGTATTTTTTAAAATGTTTTATTTATTTTTAGAGAGAGGGGAGGGAAGGAGAAAGAGAGGGATAGAAACATCACTGTGTGGTTGCCTCTCATGTGCCCCCTACTGGGGACCTGGCCTGCAACCAAGGCATGTGCCCTAGACTGGGAATCGAACCAGTGACCCTCTGATTCGCAGGCCCGTGCTCAGTCCACTTAGCTATGTCAGCCAGGGCTCGACCCAGTGACCTTTAGTTTTGTGGAACGACGCCCAGCCAACTGAGCCACATCAGTCAGGGTGCTGCCATGAAGCCTTTAAGATACCACCAGCTGGAATTCATTTTGCCTTCTTCCAACCTTCCATAGCACTTTCTCTGGAGAAATTAAATGCATTTGTTGCTTTCTGCCTCTCTTTTCAAATTGCTTTCTGCATGTCTGATCTTCTTTACTAAAGCGTGAGTTTCTTGAGGGCAAGATCTATGTTCTAATCGTCTTTGTATCTGCCATCACGATGCTTCAGCTACAGCAAGTGTTTAGTGAAGACAAATGGTTATGGATGATTGATTCAAAGTGATTGTGATTTTTCAAAGAACTTAAATGGTAGTTTCCTTTAGAAACACATGGGGGTGCCCTAACCAAGCAAAAGTATAGGGACTGCACTACTTAGATCATTTCTAAACTATTTTAAAGGAGATGGGGCCCCTTTTGAATTCTGTCTCACTGGTTATATGGACCATCTGTGGATGACAGAAGAGAAATGTAAAGGACATTTTAATGGGCAAAGTAAGAGGGTTCGTAAGTCAGACCCAAAGATTACACCTGGTCAGAGGGACAGGGCAAGACAACAGCTGCTTTCTCTGAATGTGGGGCCCAAGCTGTGACCGTGGACCTTGCGTGTGACATGGACATCGTCAGTCTCCAAATGAAGAAGGGCTGGGGGTTGTGCTGTGGACGGACTGTAACCCCACAAAATTCCTATGTTGTTGCCCTAGGCCCCAATGTAAGGGCATATTGAGATGCGGACTTTAGGAGGTAATTAGGTTTAGATGAGCTCTTGAGAAAGGGGTCCCCGTGGTGGGATGATTGTCCTTACATGAAGAGGAAGAGAGAACAGAGCGCTCTCTGTCAGGCGAGGACACAGTGAGAAGGCAGCGGGTGAGCCTCACTGAGAGCCTGACCGTGCCAGCACCCGACCCCACTTGCCGCCTCCAGAACTGTGAGAACATAAGCCTCTGTTGTTTAAGCCCCCAACTCTGTACCATTTTGTTAGGGCAGCCCAGGCAGACCAAGGCTGTGTGCAGGGGTGGGGCTGCCTTTCGACTCTTTTCCCTTTCATGGAGAAATTGCTGTTTAGATAAGAAAATGCTGAAACATAAGTTGGGAACAGAAATGGGATTTCAATCTCCTGTCAAATCCTCTGACTTTGTTTTCTTACAGTATAGGTGGTGTTTTGCAGACCTACCTTACGTGTGCTGAGAAAGTGCCACTATTCTTTTACAACAGGTGTGTTGGTGGCAAATCTCTTTCATTAGTTTGTTTGAATAAGAATTTTATTTCTGTTTTTGAATAAAATCCTTTCCATTTTAAATGTTGGGACATTATATGGAAATACACTCTGAGAACTCTGCCATCTGGGATGAATTGATGTTTCTTCACTATTGGTCTAAATGTGTAAGTATTAATTACGATTAATCCAAAGCTGTCTGCACAACAATAACACATACACTGCTACCTGGGGCATTCGACTGCCTGGACTTATATGCGTCAAACTATTGCTTTCCTGATCTGTCACTATCTGGTGCCTTTTTTACAGTTTTAAATTTACATGTTTGTTTATTTGGATACATGGAATTTGAACAAACTGAGTACATTGGCAAGATTTGAGGGTGCAACTTAAAGTGGCTTCCAGGCTGAACTGAAACTCCTCTCTTGTCCTCCGCTCCTCCCTCCACCCTCTCAGGTGCTTTGTGCTATTGTGTGTGTGTATCGGTGTGTGTGGGTGTCTGTGCATAATTGTGTTCTGTACAAATTAAAGATGGGCTGAGTTTCACATCTGGGACAACATGATGTAGCCATGATAGTGTAAGTGTCTTCCTCCTCACCCTCCTACTTAGAAATCGTAGGACTCTTAGAGAAGGCTTTGAACTTCCACAATCATGGAATTGGTAAAAGGGAACTGAACCAATTATCCTTAGAGCTTGAGAAGTAGAGATGTCCCAGTTTCTATATACGTTACACATATTTTCTAAATGTATATATTTTATAGCATACAATATTAAGTTGGAATAATATGGTGTAATGTTTTACAACCTGCTTTTTCTTGCTAATAAGTTAAAAATACTTCCATGACACTAAATAGTGTCCTACAGATGATTTTAGTAGTATCATGCTATTGTATCATATAGCTCTATCATAATTTATTTAATCAACCTCTCTTGACAGACATTTAAATTGTTTCTAATTTTAATATTATAAATAATACCACAATGAACACCGTTTTTCATAAATCTCTCTAATATTGCTCTAGGATGAAATCCTAGAAGCAGAGTTCCCGGATCAAAGGATATGAGTATATTTGATGGCCTCTGGGACCTGTTACCAAATTGTCTCCCAGAAACATTGTTTTTCTGTTCTTGGGTGTCTTAAAGAGAAAGAGTGTGAACTTGGACCAAGTTTAGAAATTACTTATTGATGTGGTTGAATTTGTTCAACCATATCAATATACTCACTGGATGCCTTACATTGTACTTGTATATACAGCTTTGTAAAATGAACAGTTTTTCAGGTATTTTAAAGGCTTCTGCATTCATAACAACTAAGGGGAATGTGGCAGAAATGGGGATGGGTAGAGCCAGAATAGGAAAATTGGGAATCCTACAACTTTATTGGTTAACCATCCCAGATAATTCACAGATGGATAAGCAAAAACTCCAGAGAAGGACCCAAATGTTATAAATTTGAAGTTAGACAATTGTTAACTTAAGAAACAACATTTTACAAAATGCCTGTTTCAGTATTCAGGCAATCTCTGTAATTTATGCCCCTTTGTAACACAGAAGATGTTTCTTCTCACCCAAGGGACCGAAACATAACATATGTAAACATAAGAAACATTCAAACCTGTACAGAATTTTTGGTGAGTTTATTTGAGCCAAACTGACAATTGCAGAGAAGTAATATCTCAACAGGACTGAGAAATGCTCCAGAGAATGGCAACTTAACACCTTATTTTATACTCCCCTGTCAAAGGGGAGAGGTCGGGGGTTACATGAGATCCATTGGTGATAGATTAGGGAGGCAGGAGAAAGCAAAACGGTGAGGGGGAACCTCTAGGACTGGATAAAAGGTAAAATGATAGACTCATACTTCTTTCACACAGGTGGGTAAGAGATAGTTGACAATCAACAATTAACATGATAACAATAACAGTGAGAGGCTTTGTGGTCTCAGCTTGTGCCCAAGGGGTTTGGGAAAAGAGAAGTTACCTTGACATTCCAAAGGTATGTTACCACAGATACAAAAAGACAATAGACAGGCTTAGTTAAGGTAAGATTGACCTTTGTTAGGGAAAAGTACTGGTGTAGGATATGACTACCTGCCATGAATTGCTTTTAGTAAGTTTTAATTTTAGACCATCCGATGTGGTTACTTTAGGTCTCTGAGGTTGTGAGGCCGCCACGCAGGCCTCCCCTGAGCGTGTCAGATTAGTATGTGGCCCCTTTTCTTTCATATATAACATCATCTCCCCTCTTTTTTTTAAAAAAAATCCTCACCCAAGGATATTTTTATTGATTTTAGAAAAAGGAAGGGAGAGAGAGAGAGAGAAACATTGATGTGAGAGACAAATATTGATTGGTTGCCCCACCTGGGGATCGAACTGCAACCTTCTGGTGTACGAGACGGTGCTCCAACCAACTGAGCCATCCAGCCAGGGCATCATCACCTCTCAACATCGCAAAGAACTTGTTTCTTTTTGTCTGCACTGTCTTTTACATATGAAGGGATGAAGGAACTGCATCTGACCTCCTTCAGTCAGATCCCTTGGTTTTGTTTTTCATTGTTTTTTTTTTTAAATGTTGCTTCTACCCATCTTTTCTCATTCTGCCCATCTCCCCCTGCCTTCCCGCCGTGACTCCCTGCCATTACCACTTCCATTACACCCTTAACAGTGGCTCCCGTCATTCGTGGTGTGGTGGGAAGAGACATGAACTGGGCCTGGAATCAAGACATCCAGATTCTAGTAATCTCATCTCTCAAGACTTGTTTGCTCATCTATCAAATGAGAGAGTTAAGCTAATTGGGACTGTAACATAAAAACTGGAGCTGGACAGTAGGTAAAGCAGCAGAAGCACCTTTTATTCAGGACAATTGAATAGAAGAAAAGAGGCCTCAGTATAGAACTGGGCTCAACTCCAGATACAGCATGGGCATGTGGGATTTATAGTGAAGGAGTAGGTGGGGGTTGGCGGTAGAAGATTACTAAGAAGAAACACCAGGGAGTGTGGGGGGTAGTGTGGGATTTGGGCTAAACTGCCCTGGCAGGATACTTGCTGAAGGCTGGCCAGGTGCTCAGACATCACCCGGGGGGATGACGGCGACTGAGGAACCTGATCAGATATGGAGGCCGGTGAGATCTGGAGGGCTATCAGACGTGGAGGATGGAGACTGTAGCTAAACCAGCTTAGCAGGATTCTTCAGCTAAAACTGAACAAGACAGAGATGAACACTGAGGTCCAAAAATTGAGACCTGGTTGAAAAGGAATTAGGAGGGGCTGTGTAGAGTTTGGTCATGGAGAGAATCTTTGTCAGGATGTTTTCAAACTGTGTCATCAGAGAAACCCTGGCAGTTCCAAGGAGGGTCCTTTGGTCTGTGGATTGCCAGAGGGTGGTGCCGAGAGGCCCAAGTATAGCTCCAACCTCACCATTAGTCTCAATAGCTCCACTCTTATTTGAGCACATCTGTCTGATTCAGTGGGTCTTATCCAAAACTTCACTGTTTGTTTTAAATCAGTAGAAACTTTTCTTCAAACTTTGAAGACCATGAAACCAGAAGATGTGTGAAGACCCTTCCAAATACATCACTTTAGGATTTTGAGCCAGCCTAAAGCAAGCAAAGGGATTACTTTTCTTCCTGATACTCCAGGGAACCTTGCAGGGACAGGGGAGAGGCTTTTCATACATTACAGAAACCTCCTATGCTCTGTCTGCCTGTTTCTCTTGTCAGAAGCAGGTCTTTCAAGGACAGGCCCTTCCTTGAAGCGGATTTCCACAGCCAACACCGAAAGTCAGTAGCACGTCTGCCCGCTTCCCAGTGATAAGTATTCAGCACAGCTCCTGAGTTTGCACTGCACAGCATCCACCCTCTGCGGGGGGCCCTGATTATTCATCCATTTCCACAACACATGCTGTAGTATGATGAGCGCCTGTGCTGCAGAAGAGGAAACTGGGGCACAGAAAGGATGAGCAACTGACCTCAAATAGCAAGCGTTGTTGGTCGGGTCAGGGGGAGTGAATCAGGACTGGCGCTTCCTAAAAACAGTTCCCTTCCTACTAAATGCCCTCTGCTGTGCAGAGACTTATTTCTCTTTCCTGATCTCTTGATAGCACCCAGAGTGCTTCTCTCTTTTTATTTTCTTCTGGGAAACCAGCCCATCGAGTTTAGCTGCAGTGTCCCTGGAGACAGCCTCCGGGCTTGGAAGGGCAGGGCCTCAGAGTCAAAAGACACACCTCAGTGCTCTGGGAGGATGACAGCACTTTTCCGTGGGGCCCCATACAAGGAGGAGACTAAGAGGTTTGCCCTCTGTCACCTGCTCCTTCCTCTTAGAGTCTCTGTTGCCTTGGGGACGGGTACATGCTGCAGCAAAGGGACAACACAATAACCCAGAGACAACGAAGCCGTAGAGTAAGTCTCAAATAACATTTAAACCCATGGTCATCATTCATGGCTTAAAAGCCCAGGCCCATTTCTTATGCAAGAGCTGAGTGCGTTTGAAAGGGAAAGGGTTTTAGAGTTAACTGTGAATGCTGAGAGGCAAAGCCTAATGGACTCAACAAACAAACGTTATATACCATCAGGCAGGGCCTCCGACATTTCCCATTTTGTGGCATACAGAGGAAACGTAATATGTACTGTATTTGTAGAGTATGCTGGCAATGCCGCAGGCCCCACCAGTCCAGCTAAGGGTGGAGGGATCGACCACTTATCCCACTCGTTCTGGCTGTCGCCCAACCCCAGGAAGCTCTGCCGGATAACAGGAGTTGGGAAGAATCACAATGATGGGAGAATTATGTTTCCCATAAGAAAGTAAGTAAATAAATAAACACCTGGACAGCGGAGACTGGCATGAGACTGTGGTAGATGGCCTGAACAGGGCATCACGAGGGGACACCTGGCATGAGGTCTACCCTCACGGCACAATTTAATTACACAATACAGTGCTGTTGGCTGTGGGGATGGTGGACCTCTAGCACCTTTTCATCTTGTGTGACTGAAACTTTGTGTCCTCTGACCAGTATCTCCCCACCAGCTCCTCCCAGCTGTGGCAACCCCCATGCCGCTCTGCTGCTGAGTTTGGTGACCCTTTTAGATTCATGTCTGAATGGCATCATGTAGTATTTGTGCTTCTGCGTCTGGCTTATTTCACTTAGCATATTATTCAGCCCTAAATGAAGAAAATCCTGCCGTTTGCAACAATGTGAGTGACCCCATACACACGTTGCACACCACCAAACTGAAAAGTCCGCCCCTCTGGGAACGGCACCCTGTCCAGCCATCTCACCGCATCGGCCTCCTCAGCCTCCCCGTGAGCAAGGAAGGAAGGTTACTTAGCTTTATGATGCCCATGCTGGGCGTCTGGGGTGGCTTTCCCTGAAGAAGGAAAATCTGTAGGTGAATTCCAGTGTCTGGTACAAGGACCTTAGCCCCGCCCCCACCCCCACGTGCCCTGCTGGCTCTTCCAGTGGGCACTTTCTGTCTTTGTGGGGTGGGGTGCAGGCATACTGCTGAGAGAAGCTTAGGTCCCCACCCTGGACCTTGCTGTTTGCTTTTGGCTGACTGCCTCCTCCCCAAGCCCCTGCTGAGCCCCAGGTCGACTCAAGTCAGCTGCCCCAACTTGGTTTTGGCTTTGACCCTCCACCCCCTCTATGTGGCTCCTCCTGGACTTCTTTCCACTCTCATGGGACCTACAGACTATCCCCTCAGCAACTGATAACACCCCTTGGTTTCAGCTGGTTCTTTTCTGGCTCAGATATCAGCAATTTCCCCTTTTTAAAGCTGGGTGTCATTCACTGCTTCTCTCTCCAGTCACCATTTGTGCTTCCAACCACCCGCTTTCCAAACCAGTTGGAGAAAAAAAAGTTATTCTTGTATGTTTTCCCTTTTTTGTCCGTTCCTTCCTGCCTCCTTTCTCTCTCTGAGATTGGACACACTGTGTCAGGCGGAGGCCTTGACTCGTCTTTTGTGTCAAGATGGAGCGGACATTCTGCTGTGAGGTTGCTTGGGTCTAGGTCCTGAACAGTCTTTTTTTTTTTCCTGACTCCTACTGGTATCTGGCATGCGGTCAGCCCTGCTGTGGCTGGGGTGGGCATGGGGCCCAGAGGGGACGTCTGTCACAAAGGCGGCCCCTCAGACCGCTTGGCTTGCCGGGTGGTGCCAGAGCACAGCGGTCTCTCCTGGTTCCCTGGAGCCAGCTCGGCCTCGATCCTCCCACTTCCTGCTATGCCAGCTCCGTTTATGAAAGGACTGTTCTTTATTTGGGGCCAAATGCAGCTTCTACTCCACCCATCCTCAGAGGTGTTTCTTGGTCTAGGGCATGTCTGTGATGCAGAGTCATCACCCCTGTGGACTGGGGTGAAGTTTAATGCAAATTTGCATAGAGGGTGGGGGATGGAGCCCAGGTTTCCCATTGGGTTTTGCTCCTGGGCTGCCATTCCCACTGCGGCCGGAAGCTGGTGTTGGTCCAAGGCTGGCCTTAGAGGCCCTCTGTACGGGACATTCAAGGAGGCTTGCCAGACTTCCAATTATGTGGTCACATGTCATCATGTCAGAGGAAAATATCTGCATATAACCATTCAAATTCTGGGGCACAGACCCCTATTGCAGCATCAGGTTTGCCTCCTCCCTCTTAAGGTGCCCCCTTGAAACCCAGCAGGAGTTTTTCCCAACCAGAAAAGACAGCCATAAACTCCTCCTCCGGTGCATCCCACAGCAGATATGTAATGTGTTCTGTGACTCTTAGGAACATTCTGAGCGATGGTAAGGAAGGTCCAGGAAGGTTAAGGGACCGACATGTGGTGCTGAAGCCTTAGTCCATGCTGAACCCCAAATATCATCCTCTATCTGTTAGGGCTGCTTTTTCCTCGGGCATGTCTGGAGTCTGGCAGATTCTTTGAAGTGAGCTGTGGATGTTGATTTGTAAATTGTCCGAAATGTGTAAATATGTGGGCAGCCTTTTATTCGATTGTCATGGCTCCCCAGGCTTTCCTTTTGCTGGTGTTTTTACACTCAGAGGGGTAGGAGTTCAAAAGACTTCCCTCCTGGCTGAGGCTTCGTGTACATTCCATGCCTGCTTTGGGTGATTTCATACAAGTGTGGTGCATTTTCCAGCCATTTGCACCTCGAGTTCTGGAAACGCAGACACCTCCATGTAGGGCCTTCTCAGGTGCCACTGAGGAGACACCAGAACAGCTGGGTGCCTGTGGATGCCCCAAATAACACACAGTTCTCAAAGTAAACAAATACAGCAGGATTTTGTGATTCTTAAGGGGCCTTTTCACCAGGTAAGAAGACATAAAGAGGTGTTTATAATATTGTGATGCCAGAGATGCTGCCACGTAAATGGAAAACAATACCCACACGTACTTGGAACAATACCAAGGGAGACCAAAAGGTGGTGAGCAGCCGAGGGAGGGCCTGGAGGTACTAACTAGAGTAAATGCTTCCCTTCGAGGAGGGGAACCCCGGTGTGCTGGCTATCCTGCTTGAGCTGGGCTGGGTGTCTGGGATTTGACCAGCGGCAAAGGAGGGGTCTGGATGCAAAGAAGATGGGGGGCTCTGGATGCTGGTTATGTTTTGAGCCCTTCCTCAGATGTTCCCGAGGGTCTTTCCAGACACAGTTCACAGGGCAGCCGGGCCATCCAGAGCTGGCACGAGCTTGCACGAGCAGCCCTCTCTGCCCAGCACCTGCCTTGCTTCCTTGGGATTTCAGTATCCATCCCACTTAGTATCCTTTGTCTCTGCAGGAAAAGTGGTGGGGAAGAGGGTGTGACTGCAGAATTCAAAAGGGCCTCTGTTAGGGATCAGTTCTACTTCCAACACCTAATTACACGGGAACACGTTTCTTTCAGATGGCACAGATTTAGGTGATCAAGGAGTCCTGTTTCCAAAAGTCCTGTATCTGTTCACTGGGTGAGGTTCTGCTGCTTCTTTCCCCTACTCTAATGTCCTTTTTTCTTCCAATGTGAAGAGTGTTGAAGAAGAAGAAGAAGAAGAGAGATTCTTCACTCGATCAGTGAATATCATTGAGCACCTACTGTAGCAGGCATTGTTCTCTGACTGGGGATATGTCTGTCATAAAACCTGTATAGTCTTTACAGTTTGCAAAAGTCAGTTCAACCATCTTTTTTTTTCTCTGTGTGCATATCATTGTTGTGGAAAAAGACACATAACATAAAATTTACCATCTTAACCATTTTTACGTGTACAGTCCAGCGGCGTTAGTAGTTTCACACTGTTGTGAAACAGATCTCCAGAACTTTTTCATATTGCACAAGTAAAACTCCGTGCCCACTAAAACAACAGCTCCCCTTTGGCCCACCCTCCAGCCCCTGGCAACCACCATCCTACTTTCTATCTCCGTGAATCTGACTCCTCTACATATTTCAGGTAAGTGGGATCACACAGCATTTGTCTTTTTGCGACTGGCTGGTGTCACTGAGCATCATGTTCTCAAGGATCACCCATATTATAGCCTGTGTCTGAAATGTTCTCTCTGGGTCAGGGCTACAGTGAGCATTGGAACTCTCTTATTTGGGGCAGACTGTGTGCAGTGGAGCACAGAATTCCCCAATGTGTGTCTCTGTCACTTGGATAGGTCTGGTCCTCAGATGTTGTAGTTCTGTGGTCCAACAGATGTGAGAAATGCTAAATGTAAGCAAAGTAGTAGAGACCGCTTTACTGCAGAATTTCTGAGTCCTTAATTTGTTAATTTGGCCATCCAACCAACAAGTATCTATAAACTGCCCATTGCGTGTATGGTATTGTGCAAGGTGTTGGGAACATCCGGTTGAGAAAGTGGCTGTCGTCCCTGTGAAGTTTAGCTGCTGGTGAAAGACACACCTTGAACCCACTAAGAATGCAATTGTAATAAGTGCTGCAGGAGAGAAGCGGGGTGTGGAGAGAGCATTTCAATTAGGTCCTAATGGCATCTGCGGAATTGGGAGTGGCTTTTGGGGGGAAATGATGTTTGAGACAAGGTCTGAAGAAGGAAAAGATGTGGACCAAGTGACAAGGGTGGGTACAGAGCATTTTAGGCAGGAGGACAATTTACGCTCCTGTCCTGAGCAGGACTGGGTTGGGCCCCTAAGCTGTGTTGTGAAAACAAACCTGATCAGGGAACTCTTGCTCCACATCCTTCCCACCCTCCAGGGCCTTGTGAGACTGGAATTTGGCTTCCGTGTTATAAAAAGATCCCTGGGAGAGGTGCAAGAGACTCAGGCTGTGCTTGCCACAGGCTGTCATTAATTGTCTCAGATGCAATGCCCTGAACTTCTTTTTGAATTTCATTTTTCTTATCAATAAAATTAGGGCAGCTGATTTTGAAGATCCCCTCCAGGCATGGCATGTTGTGAATGCATCTCAGTTTCTTAGGTTAGAGAGAGAAGGGAAGTCAAGCTAATTGTAAACAGGGAATTTTTAGGCTACAAGGGAAAGAATTCAGTGCTGGGGAGGATGAGATAGAAAAAGGCAGAGGGTGGCCATCCTAAAGCCTGAGGGGACTCAGTGGAAAAGCTGTGTACCCCCTGGGGCCTGTCTTCAGCACGCATTTATTGACCTGCTGCTGTGGAGGTTATAGGTCCTGCCCTGAGTCCCCCCCCACCCGCCCCCCTGGGAAATCCAGAGTTTGTCTGCCCTCACCCCATTTGCTTTCCTTTTGCAAAGACAGGATTTCCAGGGACATGAAGCCTGAAGGACTCTAGTGGAGACAAAGGGCTCTGATGTTCTTTGGACAGACCAGAGGCTGCCCAGTAATTGGCTGGAATCACTTCCCGCCAGTCCTGTCCTCATTCTGGGAACACAGAGAGCCTGGAGTGGGATGAGCGGCCTGGAACCCTGGAGAACCAGTGGACACCCGCGTACAGGAGACTTTTAGAGAATCATTTATTTAATAAAGGAACATGCTTGCTCAGAATGCCAGCAGAGTCCTATTTTTCAAACTCCTGCCGGTTGAGACCGCCCCCTGCAAGACAACAGCTTAAGAACAACTAACAAATAAAAACTGTTATCTCCCAGGATCTGTTTCTCTGCTCTTCCTCCCACTTTTTCAGCTCACCAGGACAGATCCTTTGTTCTCTCCCTCCCTGCCCCAGAAAAGAGACACTGTTTTTTCTGATGCTCTCAGATTACTTCACTCGAAGAACTCTGTGCGAGAAGCTACTCCCTGCTCCGAGGAAAATGGAACACTATTCCCGTCTCTGAGTTGTGGTTCAGGATATTCTGCGTGTCCCACTGCTACCCTCCAGCAGATGTGTGTACTGTAAATGTCCTTCTCTCTGTGCAGCCTTTACATTGGTTTTTTCAGAGCCTCTGTAACAAAGTACCCCAAACTGAGTGGCTTAACAACAGACATTTCTAGAGGTGGTAAGTCTAAGATCAAGGTGTAGCAGGGTTGGTTCCTTCAGAAGGTTGGGAGGAAAGGACCCGGCTTGCAGATGGCTGTCTGCTCTCTGTGTCTCTTCACGTTGTCTTCCCTCTGCACATCTTTGTGTCCAGATTTCCCCTTCTTAGAAGGTCAGCCAGCCATATTGGATTATGGCTCACTCTAATGATCTTACTTAACCTGATTACTTCTGTAGGAACCCTGTCTCCAAAGAAGGTCCCATTCTCAGGTACTGGGCATTAGGACTCCAACATGTTAATTTTTAGGAGGTGCAATTCAATGCCTAACCACCAATGTCTTACATGTCCCTGAACCTATGGCTTACCTGGGACTTGTTAGAAATGGAGGTACCAGGGACACCCAAACAGTTTTGAATTTAATAGATTTGGGGTGGTGCCCTGTCCCCCAACCCCCGTCTCGCCTCAGACTTCATAGTGTGAACCCAGCACTTTGCTTACCGCAGGCCAATAACAGTGTTGCAAAAAATGACATTTTTTGCGTGTCTAGCTTTTCATTAGTCCCCACTGCAAAGCCATGCTCTACTCACCTGTTGTCATGCACGCTCTTTAACTTTCCTGGAGGACCCTGTCATATCTGAAATCTGCTAGGCCCACTTCGACTGCCACTGCTCTCTCCAACTGGCAGGAGGGTGGTGTGATGGTTCGGACTCTGGAGTTTGGAGCCTAGCTCTTCTGCTTACTGGCTGGCTGACCCTGCACAGATCGCTGCACTGGGCCTCTCCAAGCCTGAGATACCTCTGCAGCGAGAAGCTTCCTGGTCCATCAGAGGGCTACCATGTGAATTGAACAAAACAGTGTTTGTAAAGGGTACATCGCACAGTGCCTGGTACATAGAGAGGGTAGGCTCACTCTGATTGTTGGCAGAATTCGGTTCCCTGCCACTGTAGGATTGAAGTGCCCATCCTTGCCTTACTGTCAGCCACAGGCTGCTCTGGAGCACCTAGAGGCCATCTACATTCCTTCTCATGTGGCCTCCTCCACCTCCAAGCAAGCAAGGGTGCACTGAATCCTTCTTGTGTTTTGCATTCTCTGACTACCTCTTCTGCTTATTTTTCATGGCTCTTGTGATTGTATTGGATCCACCCAGATCATCCTATATTAAGGGCAGCTGATTACATCTGCAAAGTCCCTTTTGCCATGTAAGGTAAGATATTTGTGGATATGATAGCATATTCACAGTCTCAGGAATTAAGGTATAGATTCTCCTTGGGGACCATAATTCCACCCAGTGAAGGCATTCTTGAAAGACTTTGCTTCTGGACCATAGGACAAGGCATATTTTGTCTACATACAATTTCCCCTTCATGCTGTAATTATGTTTTGTTTTCTCCAGTGCAACCTAGTAACTTGTGTAGTGGGTGTGAAGCTGAACCCCCGTCATCTGTGTCAGTCTCCCTTTGTGGCCCAATTCTTGTAGTTTGGGCAGGAAAGATACTCTACCAACACCCTCCAGCTCCAGACATGGGCCCCGCTTTCCTAGGATAGTCCCAGGTACGATGACTGGTTCAGAGATAGGTATGTGACCAACAATGGTCCAAATCGGAATGATGCTCAGGTCTTCTTGTCTAAATAGGGAAGGATATCTTCCTGCTCTATGGGACTGATGCAGCTTATCTTAGGAGCTTATCTTTGGCTATCTGGTAGTCAAAGAAGAGAGAGCCCTGGCATGGAACCAGTACAGGAAAACAAACGGACAAAAGATGAAAGGAAAACATATTCTTTGCAATATACACATATTGAATCATTACGTTATGTGCCTGAAATGAATATAATGTTGTATGTTAACTACATTGCAATTTTTTTTAAAGTGTGTTCTTTGTTGAACTGCTGGATCAACCCTTACCTAAAGTTCATATCAAGTTTGGGCTTTTCACTTATGTGAACCAATAAGTTTCTCTTATTTTTGAAAGCACCTTGAGTTAGGTTTGATCTTACTTGCCATTAAGGCACCCCAATAGACAGAACTTGTTTAACAATATGGCGATTTTACAGAGTGCAGTAATGGATGGGGCCACAAAGAGAGGTGCGATCGCCCAGTTTTTACCTCCCCCTCTGCAAAGGAAAAACACAGCCAGGCTGCACCACAGGGACTGCACCCCTTGGGTTCCTCTGAGTCGTGGTCAACAGCGGGGTGAGGAAAGGCCCCTGGTAGAGCAGGAAGGAACACCCAGGGGAGGAGACGTGGTCAGACAGGGAAGTCAGGACCAGTGAAGACAGCCCATCTCTTTCTGCCCTCACACTTTTCCAAACACTCCAGGAGAGGTGACACCTAAGAGGGAAGGAAGACTGTCCTTGACTAGCTGTGTAAAGTACTGGGCAGTGCCTGGCACATGGTGGCCCCCAGTAAAGAGCCGAATGGTCTGGGTCCTGGGAGGTGGACCAGTGTTCTCTGATTCACCAGAGAACAAATCTGTGTTTGTTCAGACCTCTTCTTCAGCAAGGTCTGTCCTGAACATGACCGCATTGTTGTGGGCTGAATTCTGTTCCCTTGGAATTCATATGTTGAAGGCAGACCCCTGGTAACTATATTTGGAGATAAAATCTTTTTTTTTCAAAGATTTTTATCTATTTGTTTTTGGAGAGAGGGGAAGGGAAGGAGAAAGAGAGGAAGAGAAACATCAATGTGTGGTTGCCTCTTATACACCCCCCTACTGGGGACCTGACCTGCAACCCAGGCATGTGCCCTGACCGGCAATCAAACCCTCAATCCTTTGGTTCACAGGCTGATACTCCATCCACTGAGCCACACCAGCCAGGGCTGGAGATGAAGTCTTGACAGAGGTAATTAAGTTTAAATGCAGTCATTGGGGTGGTTTTTAATTCAATACGATTGGTGTTATAAGAAGAGGCCATTAAGACTCACATCCAGAGGGAAGCCCAAGTGAGGACAGAGGGAGAGGATGGCATCTTAAGCCAGGGAGAGAGGCCTTGGGTGAAACCAACCCCAACCACACCTTGATCTTGGACTTCCAGCCTCAAGAACTCTGAGAAAAAAACTGGCTGTTGTCCCCCCTGCCCAAAGCCATGTGTGGTATTTTGTTACAGGAGCCATTGCAAGCTAATATACCTGGGTTGAATGGCATTCCCATAAAAGACATGTCCACCGGAACTTGTGAATATTACTTTATTTGGAGAATTGTCTTTGCGGATGTAATTAGGTTAAGGATCTCTATATGAAAACATTCTGGATTAACCAGGTGGGCCCTAAATTCAATGACAGGTGTCCTTCCTTAAAAGACACAGAAGAGAAGAGGAGAAACACAGAGAAGGCCACGTGAAAGGAGGCGGGATCAGAATTATACAGATTCATGCCCAGGAATGCCACAGATTGCTGCCAACCACCAGAAGCTAGGGGGCAGACATGGAAGATTCTGGTGCAGAGCCTCCAAGAGGACCAACCTGCCAACACCTTGACTTCACACTTCCGACCTCCGCAACAGTGAGAGGACACAATTCTGGGTTTTTAAGCCACCCAGTGTGTGGTCATTTGTTCTGGCAGCCCCAGGACACCAGTCCAGCTGAGAACTTATGTTTCGGGTGCTTCGGGCTACAGTTAGTCCCCAGGAAGTGGCTGCCCTGCCTCCAAGCACCCAAGCAACTTGTGCGTGGCTCTGGCTGGGTGGTGGGCAGAGAGTGCCACTGGGATTGAGTACAGCTAGTTTCCAGCAGCAGACTGCTCAGATGGTGTGGACCTCTTGGGGTGAGGCGGGAGAGGGAGAGCCCCATGAAAAAATACCCTGTTAATTAGACAGGGCCTGAGTGGCAGAGGGTTAAACTAGAAGAGAAGTGACCATATGGCACTTCCTACAGCTCGCACAGGGCTGGGCCTTCCCCAGGTGGGTCTGTTCTGGGAGCTGCCTTCGGAAGTGAAGAGTCTGCTCATCTCTGTTTCTGGGACCACCTTTCAAGCACACGTTATTATACCGCAGGCATTCCAAAGCTGGAAATAAAACAGTGATTATAATTTAAGCCAGAGGTGGGGTGGTGGAAACAGCACTGTGCCCCTGCTGCTCCTCTGAGCTGAAGTCCGTGGCTGACACCTGCCCTCTGCTCCCTCCATGCCAGACCCTGGGCCTTGCAGACCACACAGTGCAGAGCCAGATGGCTGCCTGGCGGCTGCCAGGTGGAAAAGTCGCCACTTGTTACAGGAGCATCTGTGGCCAGGAATCAGGTGAGGAGTTCCTAATGTCTCTGGCAGACGTGGAGGTGGGTTTGCCAAATAATGCCTCTAGTTTCCTCCTCCTGCTCCCAGATTACACAGCATTTGGCTCCTAATCTCTCTCTATTTAGCACATTCTTCCTTGGTTTTCCCTGAGCTCATGCACACTTCATACTCTGTGAGTGTAAGGTAAGGGAATAAGGAATTATGCTTTAAGGGGGTAACCTGATGCCTGCAGGGGCTGGAACTGACCCAGGACATATAGGAACTGTCCTTCAACAATGTGAAGCCCAAATCAGGACAGGGAAGCCGTGCTTTGCCAGAAGACCCCAAAGTTTACAGGCTACAACTTTTGAAATAATGATTCGAAAAAATTGTACAAAGCTGTAAGCTGGTGACTCCTGAGGCATTGTCCTACCATACTCCTCCCTTCTCCCATCCCCACCCCACATGCAGCTCTCTGGCTCGAGTGGCAAGGTAACCCTCTCTCTGTGTCCCCTACCGTGGATATCAGGGTGGGTGGGGCACAGTTTGCCTCTGTAGGGGCCACTCTCCCCTCACTGTGCTAACTATGCTTGTTCCATTGGTTTGAGGGCACTTGACATATTTCTGGCCCCAAATATCCAAATTGCTCAAAATTGCCTTAGGAAAATATTCTCTCTGTATGTGGAGACTCCTATGCACTTGGAGAAGGAATCAACAGAAGAACCAGGAAATGTGGGTCCTTTACAAGGTCCTGCAATGGTGTCAACCACTGAAGTCATCTCTGTGGGTTCAATGTGAGTAGAAAGGTTAGTTCTGAGTGAGGGTGCAGGCTTCTCACAGAAATGAAGGAATTTCTTTTTCTCAGATGTCAGCTTGTTTGAAAGCAGGTCCCTGTTTCCTGGGCTGTGGTTGAGGTTAAGAGGAAGTCCGTCTCCAGGTGAGGGACTAAAGGCTGGCAGAGGTGTGATGTGGAGGACACTGGGGCTAGTGTTTCAGAACCACAAGGTGGCCCCACAGCCCGGTGTCCTATTCTTTCCTCTGCTGCCCACACTCTGCTTGGTGGAATGCTGCTTTCTCACTCCACGGACCTGCATTTTTCTAAGAATAAAGAAAGGCAGGCCTTGTACAAGTTTTCCCTTTCCCCAAAGTTAATGAAATCAACAGCAACCCCCCCTGCCACTGTTGGTGATCAAGCATGGAAAAGACCTCACACTGTACAACCTCACACTGTAAACTTTGAAAAGTGTTGCCAAGAAAAGAAACATGATACCCAAAGAAGCTCCTACCTCCATCTTTCCCCCATCTCAGGCCCCCCCAAAACAGGATGTAAAAAGCAATCAGGATTACCAGGTACAGAAAAGTGGCTATGCCCTGGCTGGTGTGGCTCAGTGGATTGAGTCCCAGCCTGCAAAATGAACGGTCTCACTGGTTCAATTCCCAGTCAGGGCACATGCCTGGGTTGTGGGCCAGGTCCCCAGTTGAGGGCACATGAGAGGAAACCACACATTGATGTTTCTCTCCCTCTCTTTCTCCCTCCCTTCCACTCTGTCTGAAAATAAATAAATAAAATATGTCCTGCATATAATTATTCATTTACACAGCCTTTTCCTCAATTATATGATGGCTCTTTGAGGGCAGTGACCATGATTTTTCATCTTCATATCCCCAGTCCCTAACACAGTGCCTATATATTTTATATAATTTATCATAATAATAACTGTGGTAAACTTAGTAATAACAAGAAGATGTAAAGATGATACACTATTAAGTATAGAGCTGGAAAAAAAGAATTGCATAGTGTCTACTAAATACACTTCAGCCAATATCTGTTTGAGGTGCCCTCAGTTACTACCTGCTGGCTGGTGTTCAACCGTGACGAGAGAATTGGTAGATTGTATTCCTAATGGTACTTCTGTTTTCTGCCTAATGGCGTATTAACGTAGCTAAAGCTGGCTGTCCTGATTAGAATCAGTTAGCACATTAGAACATTGTTTATTGAGCACGGTAAATGTTTGCCTTAACTTTTTTGATTTCTTGTCTTTAAAACAATAAAAGAAATGATGTGTTAAGAAGGTCTAATAAGAAAAGGAAATTAAATAATTTTGTTCAGAGCAGTAGCATCCTCTGCCCCAATCTCTTGATTTTCAGCTCACTGGTGGACTTTAATATGTAAAAACCTTCTTAGATAAAATAGTGGTGTGTTTCTGTGTATAATTTATTAAAATTTACTTATTAATAAAATATATATTTATATTTACAAATAAATAAATAAAATCTTTTTTTAAAGTGATTTGATAGGAGGAAAGTAGGCCACACAGAATTCAACCACAGTCTAAGAGAGAAGTAGAAAGTTAGAACAGCAAACATGAAAACTAATAAAAGAAAAAAAGGAAGAAAGAAACATCCATGCAAATTGACCGATGAAGAAACCTGTCCAGAAAAACAACTGAATCAAAGGAACAGAAGTAAATGCAAATGCCCTTAATGCCCCGTGCTGTGATAGACACAAGCGGTTTCCCCAGATCCCCTCTAACCGTCTGGCTTGGCTGCTAGCAGCACTCTGCTGTCTTCTTTGCTTAGGATGCCACACAGCTCCCCCGTCCCCAGGGCAGCTGGAAAACACTGACTGTCTGATGCCAAAGGCTGGTCCCTTTGTCTTAAGGTGGGCCCGACCCTGCGGTGTGGTTCAGGCTCCAACCAGAGGGCTAACTTATAGGGCCCACAACTTTACAAATGACTTTGTGGGCAATGAGGGGAGCACATGGAAGAGATGGTTCATAGCAGTTGGGAGTCATGAGGCATCTATTTCTCCACAAACACAGAAAATCTTCTTTCCTTGCCCAAGAAGAAACATTTATTGGCGTGGCTGTGAAGGGAGGCGTGTCCACCAAGGTACTGGGTCTCACTGACACTTTTCCTGGGCCTGGCATCCGAGCCTAGCATCAGCAGACTGTGGGCGGTGAGCAGGAGTAACTGGTTCTCTGGGCAAGGATGGTAATGAGGTCACTAGTGAGCCATCCCTCCTGTGTGTTTGAATGGCAAAGTCTGGAGCATCTGCATTTCTTCCAGATGACAAGTAGGGGACACACCTGGGGACAGTCTGACTCTTGCTGATGCCATTTTCTGTTTCCAGAAACTTCGCTCAACTCTGAATACGAGGCCCCTTTGCAGGGTATGTCTTCTATTCTGGGAGTCAGAGTACCAATCCCCCAACATGGAACACTGCTGAGGCTGCATCAGAGCCAGCAGCAGGTGGGTAACCTTCATCCTCTGGTCAAGAAGGCGATCAGAGGTGATGAAGGAGGAGTATCCAAGACGTTGTGCAATGGTTTCTCCTGAACGACAGGCCTACACATAGTACCTGCCTGGTCCTGCATGTGGCTCACCTTGGTGTGACCTCAAGCCTTCTCTGTGGGGCTCCTCCCCACCCCTCACCTTCCCCCACACCTCTTCTTCCTTCTGATATCAGAAATTCTAGTTAGGCTACACACACACACACACACACACACACACACACACACACACACACACACACATTTGTATTAGTCAGGCTTCACCAGGGAAACAGAACCAATAGGATGTATAGAAGAGATAGATACAGAAAGAGATTTGTTATGAAGAATTGGCTCATGCAATTATGAGGACTGAGAAATCCCATGATTTTCCATCTGTACGGTGGAGACCCAGGGGAGCCAGTGGTATACTTCCGATCCAAATGCTAAGCTAAGGTCTGAGAAGCAGGAGGGCCGATGTCCAAGAGCAGAAGAAGGGGTCTGTCCTAGCCCAAGCAGAGAGTGTGTCACCTTTCCTCTGCCTTTCTGTTCTGCCCAGACCCTCAGTAGATGGGGTGATGCCCACCCACACTGGGGAGGGCAATCTGCGTTACTCAGTCTACCAGTCAAATGCTAATCTGTTTGGGAAACACCCTCAAAGACACACCCAGAAAGAATGTTTTGCCAGCTATTTGGGCATCACTCGGCCCAATCAAACTGACACATAAAGTTAATCATCACTCTTTTCCTCAAGGTTTTGTTAATGCAGATGCTGCGCAGGGGTAACAGCACAGCTGTCGGCAATCAGCTATTGTACTTCTCGATGAATGACCATCACACTTAAAGTCTGCCAGGGGTGTCCCAACTTTTGGTGTCTCTGGGCCACACTGGAAGAAGAAGAGTTGTCTTGGGCCACACATTAAATACATTGCAACACATAATCACAAAAAAAATCTCATAATGTTTTAAGTAAATTTACGATTTTGTGCTGGGTCACATTCATAGCCATCCTGGGCTGCATCCTGCCAACAGGCCCCAGGTTAGACACCCCTGGAAGCTTTGAGAACACAGGACTGGGCTGGGCCATGAAGGCGGGAGGAAAGCAGTGATACAGAACCTTGGATGGGCAGGAGGAGGAAGCTGAAGACTCACTTTGTCTACTTTACAGGTCCACCTTTGGGTCAGATGTGCAATAGAGGGCCACTGGGTACGGGGGTCCACAAGGACCCTGGATACCCCTTCCCAGGCCCAGGCCCAGCTCCACCCTGGTTTAAAAAGAGGATCAATGCAGCGGTGAGCCAGGGGCGCTCTGGGGACTGTGGAGGAGCCCAGCCTGCCTGCCCCTCCAACCTGTCAGTGATGGAGCAGGAAGACCCAG
The DNA here is from genome assembly GCA_004027475.1 of Anoura caudifer. NCBI lineage: Eukaryota > Metazoa > Chordata > Mammalia > Chiroptera > Phyllostomidae > Anoura > Anoura caudifer. The sequence goes on from PVKU01007509.1 coordinate 66,359, forward strand.
GACTAGCTTCCGGCCTGGGGAGCTTAGCTGCCAGCTGCAGACCCCTCCTGTGAGATGCTTTGTATCAGGTTTGGCTCCCAGACTGGATTGTTTTCCTTCCTTTTTTAAGATGTTTGAAGTCCTTTGATGAGCAGGTATTTATATTTCATGCTCTTCCATGCCAAATTAGTGCTTATTATTATTATCTAGAATTACAAAAGCATTTGGTGTTTTCCAAATTTAGGTGGATAGCTTCAGAATCTAAGACTATCTTGTTTTGCACAATGGGGAGGGGTCCAAAACAGCCATATGTGTATTGAATTTCTGACAATTTAGTGATAATTAAAATTTGCCAAAGAAGTGACCAAAAGGAAACTTCTGATGGATTTTGGGGGGAACAAAATAAAATAATTCACATTCTGTAATAAGTGTAATGGCCTTGATACTAGACAATTGGTGTGGCAAATTGGGATTTTGGGTTGGCATCTTTTAGGGTAAGGGATACCTGCAACGTAAATGTTCACTCACCTTGTACCCTCTACATAGTTCTCCTGTTTTTCCTTTTGTTGTTTTCCTTGGCCACTTTTCTTTTAATTGGACTGTGATTCACATAACAAATCAAGTGCATTAGAAGCCAGATCAAGACATTCAGGGACAGTCCCAAGAACCCCGGGGTTGGCAGTCACCCCAGCTCGAGAGGAAGCCATCCGTTTCCTCCGCCAGCCCAGCTGGCAACGGTAATTACAGTTGGAGGTGCTTGTTCAAGCCGCTGGCACACTGAGAACAGGTTGAGCCGCCCCTTTGTTTTCAGCCCATAACTAATGAAACAGCGTCTGCTCACAGCCACAGCATCCCACAGTGCAGGGGGAAACCCCTGCCCTAGAGGTCTTTGGAAGGTAACCTCAAAAATGGGCCCTCACTGATTTCGGTGGGTCTCACCTGGAGGCAGAGGTTGAGGGGGCCGTTCTCCACACTTTGCCTCAGGTTCTTTCCAAGCCCAGAGTTCTTTCATTCTAGATTCTATCAGGACCCAAGGGCAGCAGGAGCCACGGTCCTGATGACTTGGCAGAGAAGAAGTAGTGACTCATAAAGTTAGTTATGATTTTAAAGTGTAAAGCAGCTGGTTCGTTTAAATGAAATTATATCTTCTCTCCCCTCCAAGAGGGAGCAGTCAGAGCCCTGGCTGAACAGAGGCCTCAGGTGCCCAAAAGAACAAAGGGAACTCAGCCGGCAGATCTGGTTTGAAAGCTGCTTGTGCAAGCGGCCAGGGCAGGGCTGCCCCCGTGTCTCTCAACCCAGGCCTCCCACAGCCACAGTCCCAGGGTGGCCATGGGTTCTAGGGTGAGGCCGGAGGCCAGCGAGGGTGTGCTTGTCTCTATGACCAAGCAGCCCTGGAATCTGAAAGGTGGATTTTATTTCTCTCTTGTTCCAAACATGTGTGTTTGTGGGTGTGCTTGCATGTGTGTGTATCAAGTGAGAGCCAGAGAGAGAGAGAGAGAGGGAGAAAAGGCCAGGAGGGCACATGGCCCCCATCCTGAGTGCCCCTCTATTTCAGTCACATTGGAGTAGGGAAGTATTATAGACTTAGGTCAACTGTTATTTCACTAACAAAAAAGGAGCTTCACAAAAACTTTGAAACAGGCTAGTGCAGACCTCCGTGGTGGGAGACAGATTCTAAAAGGAACGTTATATAAAAGTCACCCTGTTTCACTTGGCTTAGTGACATGGAGCAGGGAGGAAGGGGCGAGCTCACTCAGGAGCTGACTCAGGAAAGTGGAGCTACGAAGAGGGCAGACTTCACTCTGTGGCTTTGTGACTTTCCAAGAGGTAGAGATATGTCTGCCCCGTGCCTTCCCCAAGAAGCAGGCTGAGTGTAGTGTCTCAGTTTCCTGGCCTGGGCATGAGATGGGGCATGGAGCCCAGGCAGCCTTTGTGGGAGAAGTCAAAACAAGAGCCACGGCCAGCCCAGCCAAATAACAAGGGATGGCAGGGTGGCTTCACCTTGTGAGCCAACTCTGACCTCAGGATGCTGTGTTGAAAAGGATTCTGAGTTTCTATCTGACTCAGATTCCAACAAACCTGTCATCAGGCGTCTTTAAACAGCAGACTGCCCAGCTCGTGAGGAGGCCGTGTCCATCTTTTCCTCACCCAGAGTCACACAGAGCTCTGGTTCCGGGGGCTCGGACCCGCTTCTCTCTGAGCGCAGCCACAACTGGGCTGGAGGCAGGGACAGGGCAGGGCCTGGAAGGCTGGGCTCAGATCTCTTCCTGGTCGGCTGACAACGTGGGGCCTCTTCTTATGGAGCGCTGGCAGGTTGGGCCAGTTGTTCCGATCATTGTCCTGGGGACAGGGGCTTAGATAATGCTGTGTGCACTCCTCCCCCAGAGGGCCAGGCCCAGTCCAGAGTGGTGGCGGTCTCTGCACACCTGGCCAGGGGCGATGCTGGCTGCCTTGCACGTAGCCCAGGAGGCTTTGTTTGGAATTAAACAAACTGAAGTATTTAAAGCAATTAGGGCAGTGCTGATACATACTAAGTGCTCAATGAATGTTAATTTATTTATCCTTTCTCTCTTTAAAAAAAGAACTGCTGTAAAATATATATAACATAAAATTTACCATTTAACCATTTCAAAGTATGCTGTTTAGTGACATTAAATACACTCACATTGGTGTACAACCATCGCCACCATCCACCTCCAGAACCTTCTTACTGTCCCAAACTGAGTTTCCACACCCTTTAAACACTGATTCCCTGTTTCTCCTCTCCCTTGCCCTTTGGCAACTGCCATTCTTTCTACTTTCTATACCTGTGGATTTGACTACCCTAAGAACTGCACGTAAGTGGGATCATGCAATATTTGTCCTTTGGTGACTGGCTTATTCCACTCAGTATAATGTCCTCAAGTTTCATCCGTATTGTTAACATGTGTCAGAATTTCCTTCCTGTTTAACACAGCCGTGATATGGATAGAGCATATTTTGTTTATTCATTTAGCTCTTGATGGATATTTGGGTGGTGCCTGCCTTTTGGCTATCATGAATAATGCTGTCAGGAACACGGGTGCACACAGATCTGTTTGAGCCTCTGCCCTCATTGCTATTGTATTTACACCCAGGAGTGGGTCCTTTATCCTTTGAAACACCTTTGGCAAACTTGACTGTCAAGAACATTCATAGATGTCATGCAGGTGGGAGTCTGCTTGCCATTGTCTGTACCCACCTCAGATGACTGCTCACTCTGCCCCTGAATCGGGGCCCACAGATGAGACTCGTAGCCCACTCCCTGGGTGGGTCCTCACCCACCCCAAACAAGCCTTTTAATCTCCCTATGCCACTGCCTATCCCAGGCTGGAACATTTGTGGACCACCCTAAATGCCTCACTTTACAAGGCTTCCCTGGAGTGTGGGCTGCGGCATCAGCCTTCTAACCTGTGTCATGCCATCCGTCCTGGTTCCTGCAAGTCCATCTTCCCCACTGGCCCAAGATCTTTTTCTTTTTAAAGATTTTATTTCTTTATTTTTAGAGTGAGGGGAAGGGAGGTAGAAGGAGAGGTAGAGAAACATTGATGCGTGAGAGGTACATCGCTCCATTGCCTCTAGCACGCCCTCAAATGGGGACCTGGCCAGCAACCCAGGCGTGTGCCCTGACTGGGAATCAAACCAGTGACCCTTTGCTTCCCAGGTCAGCACTCAATCCACTGAGCCACACCAGCCGGGGCTGGCCCCAGACCTTGTGATGCAGTTCTGACCCCGTCACTCCCCACTGCCTGCAGTTTACGGGATGAGCTCTGGCCTGATCATGCTTCCCAGTCCTTGGATTGCCGCACTGTTCTTCAGAGTTCTGCCCTTTTGATGCCTTTGTTCACAAGGTACCCTCTGAATGCCAGCCTCATGCCCCCCCAGCCCATCCCTCTAATATTTACCCCATCCAATTTATCTTTTAATGCTTGGCTCAAGGACCTGCTCCTCCTTCCTGTGTGGCCTGGCAGAGTGAGAACTCATAAATGTTTGAGAAATTCTCAAGGGAATGGCATTCTCAGCGTTCTCTCTCAAGGTGAAATGCAGGCATGATTTTAATGTTGCTTTAGAGGCAGGGTCCTGCCTACAAAGGCTGTGGACTCAGTTAAGTCCCACTGGGTATCCCTCCCCTCCTCAGTCAGATAGTTATGTAAAGCTGAAGAAGGTCACAGAAGCACCAAGACCTCTTTAAAAGTCACTAAAGGAGAGCATGGTTGGAGGGTGCATGTGAAACAATGAGGGCTGGTGGTTTCTCTTTAAGGATTTATTGCACAAATTTACATGCCTAAACCTAGCTGTGTGTTTATATGTGTAGTCTTGGGGCTTTCTCAGTAGCAATGAATAGCACCACCTCTCTGATTAGTCCTCTGGCCTAGAGGGTCCCCTGGAGTAGGGGCCAGAGCAGGGCTAAGCTTTCCTCTGTCCTGGGAACAGTGTTTGTTTCATCTAGGTTGTGACTTACGTATTAATAACTTCATTTCTTGCTGCCCTCAATCTGGGAGGTTAGACATCCCCCATGGGCTGCTTGCCCTACATGTGAGCACATTTTTCCTTGTTCTCTGGAACAGTTCAGGCTTAAATATTACCCTTTGCAAAGAAGAATGTAAATGCTAGAGTGAGACAGCACAGAGTTAGACAGGTTTGTAGAATACAAGTAGTGATTACACCACTTTCTCCGTAATGCCTGCGGAACAATGAGCGCCGCAGACGTATTGTACCCCATGTGTGGGGACTGCTTAAACCTCCTTGGAAGGGAGACTGCAAATGCAGCTGCCCTGGTTTTCAAAGAAGAGCAGTTTAAAGTGTGAGAGCCCATTCTGTCACCAGAAAGCCAAACCACCGTGACATGGATGGAACCATTTAACCTCAGAGTCATGGGCAGTCTGTGTCTGACCAATACGTTTTCTGTCTTCTGAACATTAAAAAGAAACATCTCCCAAAGCCCTGCGTGTGGGGGACAGACCTTCCTTTCGTTTCAGGCCTTCTAGCTGAGGCTCTGCAAAAATGGGCTTCCGGGCATGCTCCAGCCTGGTGTGGGCCTCCATGCTGGTTCTCATTCTGTTTGAAGTCCCATCCTAGCTGGGTGCCAGGAAAGCCAGATTAAGGCCCTCAGCCCAGCCCATGGTGGTGTCTTTAGTGGGGTTGAGGGGAAGATGGCAAGAGCAGCTCAGTAGGGAACACTTCCCCTTCTTAACTTCTGGTGTTTTCTTCCAGATAGAGGGAGCTTTGCTAACACTCTGGTTTCCTTCTCTCATGTCACTTCCTAGAGGAAGAATTACATCAGGAAGGAGAAACTGGGTTTGCAGGGTCCAGGTATGTTCTCTTCATGGAGAACCAACCTGCCTACAAGCAGCACAGGCCTGCTCTGCCCCTCCCAGCTGCAAAAATTCTAGGGGCAAGCCCCCTGCACCGTGAGGGTCTGCGCTGACACAGCACAGCCTAAGATGGGGTGGGTGCATCTGACTGAATCTAGGTTATTGTTAGGAAGCCCTCACTTGCAGATATTAGAAGCCACATTTCCCAAGACTTGTCAGTCATAAAGGGGATATTTTGGTTTCCATCTGCTTAGCTTCTTTGACTTATTTCTCAAACACAACTTGGAGGGAGAAGTTCGGGAGGACCAGGAGGAGGATGGAGGAGGTCATTAAATTCCAGATGTTCCAGACTCCTCAGTGGCAATGTCGGGTAGGAAGTTGGATGTGGGCTCTGGTACTCAGAGGGTCTTGAGGAACCCCAACATTTAGAAGTGTGTGTAGGACACTCACGTAAAGGAGACAGACCCCGGGCTAGCCCTGGCAGTCATTGAATACAGGACGCTAGCAAAACATCTTTTTTTTATTGTTCAGCAGGGTTTGGAGCTGACTAATACAGACAACTTCCTTTGGAAAATTCTATATAGACAGCCTAGCCTTATAAAGAATGATTATATTTGGGGCAGATTTTTGTATCTTTTAGAGTTTTTTTCCTTTCTCTACAATATCTAGTTGTCAATCACTTTTCTTTTGAGGGCAAGGAAGGCAGGAGCCTTTTTATTCATTACAATTGATATCTTTTGAAAAAGGACCCCTTAATTAATGTTTATGGGGCACAGAGCTTTTTCAAAGATACCCATCCTCTCCTAACACACACAGCTGTGCTTCAGAGCCTGATTTTTCACCCAGCCAGAGGACCCCACAGGGATCCATTATTCATCTCAACCTCTGCCTCTCCACATCTTTCATAATGGAACTACTTCCCTGCAAAGCTCCTGCTGGCTGAATCCCATTCATTCCCATGAAAAGGGCTGCTGATATTTAAAGTTCATTTCAGGAAGGTTTCATAATAAGAACTGCGGAAAATAACATAATCTCATTTTAAAACGTTTCCTTCTTCTGTTCTGCTGATGGAATCAAACAATTCAGAGTTCCATCTGTCCTGTAACAGGTCCAGATTGCATGATGTGGTTTTGAAGTTGTTTCCTTTGTTTCAGGGCACCTCTGGTGGGATTCCCGCCACTGCCCGCACCCGCCCCCCCCCCAGGTGCATTCAGACTGTGCCATTTGATCATTGGATTTGCAATTCCAGAAACAAAATAATGAGCCAGAATTGTATGAAAATGTCACTCTGCCCTGATGATCAGTACCTAGTACTGGGGAGAGAAGTCAAACTCCAGAAGGCAAAGTGGATTTTTGTTTAAAGGAACATTTTCAAAGTTAATATGAAAACACACAAGTATAAAATAAAACAACCACAACCATCCAAATGGGAATCTATCTGTAATGTGCCAACATGCGCAAAGGTGTGTCATTTAGTCCTTTCTTCCTTCCTGAGGCTCTGAACAACCAACGCATTGTATGCGACTGCATGCTGCCCTGAGAGACTCTCCCCTAACATGATCTCAGTCCTGGGTGAAGGTGGGAGGGATCGCCCCCTCCAGCTTTTCCGAGCAGTTCTTTGCCTGGGTTTCTGACCTGCCCACTCCCTTCCCTCTAGCTCCTAGTTAAGGGCTGGCAATTTTTTTTTTCTCTCTAAAAGCCATGCCTTATCTGTTCAGCTGATATAACAGCCTTTGGGCATTGGCTTTTCCCCTGCTTTTGGATTTAAACTAAAATACAGATTCTTTCTGAGTCACAAGTCTGCTGGACCTGAGACTGAAACACACTATCAGCTCCCCTGGGTCTCTGGGTCGCTTACTCACCTGCAGATCTTGAGTCTTGCCTGCCTTCATAAACACATGAGCCTCTTTCTTACAATAAATCTATCTATGTGTACATCCTGTTGGTTCTGTTTCTCTGGAGAACCATAACTAATATAGCCCTTCCCATCTTAATTATCTGAAACAACCCTGGCCTTTTAGTTCCCTTAAATCACCAAGTCCCCTTCCCCTACGGGAAACTTGTACCCCTCCTTTGTGTCCTGACTAAAGCCTCCTCTTCCTCAAGGATCAGCCTGAGTAGGACTTCCTTAAGGAAGCATGATCCCTCTGCATGTCCATCCCCACTATCCAGGTGAAGTCTCTCTAAACTTCTCTCCTGATACTTACCATAACTAGGATTTAAAGGTTTAAGTAACTTAAGCAATTAAGGGTTTGTTTGGGATTTTACCCATTTAATGCCTGCCTTTCCCAGATGATACATTCCCTAAGGGCAGAGACCACATTATCTTGGTCAACACCATGGCACAAGGATGTACGGAAATGGATGAATGGTTCCATGGGCCCCTGTGCCCGGGGCTGGCATTATACTGGAAGTGATTATGTTTTGCAGAAGATGACAGACTTGTCAGGGTAAGGTAAGGAAATAAATAACCTGCCTTCTTTAACCTGTGTCGAGAAGTGTAAATCCTGAAGAGACTGGTGGCTTTTAAATTCTAGTTAGAATTTAAAACCACTGCTTCTCTGTCATGGCTAAGATAAAATTCAATCTAATTAAGGTGACAAGGTGTTTTCCAGTTGGCTAATTTTGCTTGTTGTAGTTTTTAAAGTGTGAGTATAGCTGGGTTGATAATAAATGACTAAGAGTCAGAACAGATAAAATCCTAATTTTTGTTTCTTCACTTTTATCCAACACCACTTTCCCTAATGACTTCCATCTGGGGATAAACATGATTCATTACTTGTGTTTTTAAGTCGAAATGTATAAGTTGTAGTTCCCTAGTATGCCTCATTATTTTCACTTTGCAGAGACTTCCTATTAAGCCACATTGTCCTTGGGCACTGGAGCCCTGCCGGATGCCAGACAAAGTGGAGCTGAGCTCACTGACTGGCTTTCCCACAGCCGAGGCACAACAGTGGTTGTGAAAGGCCTTGCAATGTCCTCCTTCCATGTCTTCTGCCTCTTGCCTTCATTCTTCCTCCCACACAGGGACTGGGCCGGTTTCCATCAGGGGTTTCGAGTAGAATATTTCACTCTCCTATTGGGTTCTAAATTTTATTTACAAGTCTCCAAAGGACATGACATAAAATCAACTGAAGAAAGGGGGTCCAAAATAATAGTGAACTTTGGTAACGTAGGAGGCTATTCATTAACAAATCAGTTAACAAACGTGTTTTCAGAGTCTTCTTTGAGACCTGTGCTGCAGTAAATGACTGAGAGTTACAAAAGTATAGCATTATCTCTTTGTTCCCTATGTAATTAATATTTAATGAATATTTGTCATATGAAATGCAGAAGATGGTGTTGGACCTGGAAAGTCTGACACGCTAAAGCAGAGAGCATTGGGAAGGAAGGAAAGAAGGAGGTTAGCTGGGAAACTTGCTGTTTTCTGGTTGGAGGTACTGAGTGCCCACAATGAGACATGATTAAGATTCACTGACCTCGTTCATGCTTAGCTTTCTTCTGTGCGGCTGCCTGGAATGCTATTTCCTCAAATATCTTCGTGGCCAACTCTCTTACCTTCTTTAAGATTTTCTGCAAATGTCACTTTCTCAATATGGCTTTCCTTATCTGCTATGTTCTGAATTTTGTGTCTACCCCAAATCCACATTTGAAGCCCTTACTTCCAATGTGATGGTATGTGGAGATGGGGTGTTTGGGCAGGTGATCAGGTCATGAGGGTGGAGCCCTCATGAATGGGATTAGTGCCCCTATACAAAGACTCCAGAGAGCTCCCTAGCCTCTTCCACCATGTAAGGACTTGGCAAGAAGGCTGTCATGTATGAACCAAGAAGTGTGCTCTCACCGAACACTGAATCTTGTGGCACCCTTATCTCAGATTTTCAGCCTCTGAAACTGAGAAATAAATGGCTGTTGTTTATAAGCCACCCAATTGATGGTATTCTGTTATAGCTCCCTGGAATGGACTGACCCTCACCATGCTATTTACAATTGCACACCCCACCCTTGCCACATTCTTTGCCACATACTAAGTTCCTTTTATCCCTTCCAACTTTTTTCTTTTTACTGCCCTTGTCATCTTCCAAACACACATTTACTTTGTACCTCAGTTATGTTTTCTGCCCCTAATATGAATGTACATTTAATAAATATATATATATATTCACTGTTTTTTTCACTGATGCATTTTACATGCCCAGAAAAGTGCTTGCATATGGTAGATACTCATTAACAGGTGCTGAACAAACCCATGATATGGTCACATATTTTTAGTGAATCTACTTTTGTCTATCTTTTGAAGTATCATTACATTGAAATCAATAAATAATTTACCTATAAACATCTGTTAGTTGGTGCTTGTTCCTTTTGTTTCCTGGTTTTTAAGTAGCTCAGAATCATTGAGGTGGTAATTTTATTGCCAATGGAAATGCTAAATTTGCATCCAAGTGGCAGGTGTCTACTCTCTCTAGATGTTGCTGGTTCACGCTTCAGGTGCTAAAGACAAGAAATGAGTGGGAGAAGCAGGAGTCAGGATGGGATTCAAATGCTGAACTTTAGGTGAGTGAAGGCCATAGGAAGCCCCATGGGCAGAGATGCAGAGTCGGTGAGAAGACTCACCCATGGGTCATGGGGAACTAAGGTGAAATAGGAGGGAGGGGCCAGATGCTGTAAACCTGGAAAGCTGGGCAGGGGAGTTTTGGTGTTGTGTGGAGAGTCATGCAGAGGCATGGGTGTGGCCGATGAAAGCTTGTTTTAGTAGAGTCCAGTGGCTGCTATACACAGGCTGGGCTGCAAAGTGGAGTCAGACAAAGAGAAACCTTCTGCAAAGTCATTACCCACAAGCAAGTGAAAGACTGAACAAGGTGATAGTAAAGGGTTATCTGAGAGATTTTCAGAGAAACAACAGAATTTTCCCAATTTGTATTATGAAAATTTCAAACATACAGAAATTTGTGAAGAATGGAATATTTCTGTAGCTATATACGTGTGTATGTATTTGTGTGTGCATGTATGTATAGGTATGTAATGACCTAGATTCAACAACTAAGACAACAGAACTTTAATTGGGTTTTATTTCATTTACCAAGCTCCTATAAGTGGCAGGGTACAGTAGGTACATTATCTAAATAGAATCATATTTTTCCAATTAGACCTCAGAATCAACATATGATCATATTTTCTCATTATAATTTCAGTAGAGTCAAGATATCAATACCATTTTTAGTATACTTACTCCTTGAATAAGAACCTCCATATGAAGTCATAATTCATTAAATGAATGAGGAAGGCAGCGTGATGCTGTTTGGCTTAGTGCATCTGTGACTATAATCTTTGCCAGCAAAATATTTTTTAAATGTTCATGTTAGCTGGGTTGAGATGAAAAATTTTTGCTTTGTTCCTCTCTAAAGAAAATAAAGGTTGATGTGGTTAATATTTTATGCCAAACATTCTCCCAGGATGAAGGGCTCACTCATGCTTCACCATTTTAACCTCTCATGTGGGGGGACAAAAAGAACAAGTAAGAGTGAAGTATGAAGGTGAAAATACCAAGGAAAATGAAGCTACCAGCCTGACATCTAGTTATTTTTCATTTCTAGGTTTTTTCCATTGTCCAGGCCCCTGTTTTAGGTTGTTTTGTTGCTGTTTCTTTGTTTCTTTTTTCAGTCTTTAAGGTCTGACCCAATGTTACTCTCTATGCCTGTCACTTCTTAGGCTGGGTAGGTGCTATATTCTTGTCACACTTGTCACTCACCAATTCTCCTGTGGGTGACTTGTTAAAATGCCAGTTCAGTACATTCAAACCATGCAAGTGTCTGTTTTAAAACCATACCTCCGACTCACTAAGGTTGAGCTGTGTGGTAACGAGGCCCTTTGACTTCTTTGTGTAATGAAGCTCCCTTGGGAGGGTCAAGAGAAATGGTCTGACATTGAGTTCCAGAGCTATAGATTATCACATTATGTGGGGTTCCTAGCTATTTAGTTCCCATAATCATTGTTCCTGGGTGTGTGTATTCCTCATTCTGAGGGGATAGGATAGTGTGAGGTGCCACACTGCTTCAGAATAGATTGCTGGGGCCACCAGCTGAGAGAGACGCAGAGGACCTGCGTGCCAGTCAACTCTGGAGGTGGCCGGCATGAGGGAGAGGATGGAGAGTTCTCTTGCTTCATTCCTTGAGAACAAGTTCTTTCCTCTCCATACACAACTTGTCAGCCAACTCTTAATTTATTTTTCTGGTTAATGAAGACAGTACTCTGTTCCTTTTCCTCATTCTTTTAAAATTCATTTTTACTTGCACAAGTAACAATACATTCTATTCAATACAAGTAAAAATATATTCTATTTTTATTTGTCAAAGAAAATTCTATACAGATAAAGACAAAAAAACCCTTTAATTCCCAGTCCCCAACCTAGGTCCTTCCTCAGAGGTAGTCACTATTATCAGTTTGGTATAAATCTGTCCAGATATTCTTCTATGCATTTGCATGGCCACATTTACATAGAGAAATATATAGTTTTTGTGGATATATTTACATAAATAATGTCATGCTTTCTGTAGTGTGCTGTTGTAGCTTCCACTGAACAATATGCCTTTGAGGTCGTTCTATAAGATTTGTATGTGATCTTTTCCATATAAATCTACTTCATTCTTTTTTTTTTTTTTCATGGCTACATTGTATTTCATGGGCATGCCAAAATTTAGCCAGTTTCCCTGATGATGGCTATTTAAGTTGTTTCCTTTTAAAAAAAATCTTAAACATTATAATAAACATCTGTTGCACATACGTCAGTAATTCTCCAGGACAGGTGGAAACTGGCACAGATCCCTGCAAGTGGCTTGCTGGTTGAAAGTCATGGACATTTCATAAAAATAGTTACTGCCAAATTGCTATCCCAAAAAAGTGGTATTAGTGCACCACCGGTGTATAAGAGAGAATCTGTTTCTCCCTCGTGGCTATGGCCAATCTTGAATTTTTACCACTCTGTCTTGCAAAGACATAATATCTCACTGTCAGTTATAATTTGACTTTTTCTGAGAATTAGTGGGGACGGAGGAGGTTTGTTAGCCACCTGCCTGCCATCATTTTTTTTTCTCATTAAGATGCCTTCGGTGTTTCTTTTAACAAATATGTGTATGCCTAATTACAGAACAGTGTGTTTTCTCGAGGGGGTTGAAATGGAGTGTTTCCATCTAGCCCCTGGCCCCTCTCAGCAAGTGAGAGGTGGTATCTGGTTTGCAGTCTGGACTGTGGGGCCAGGGGAGATGTTGCCACACATCTGAATGGTTTGAAAAGCTTGCAGTTATTAATTAGTAAGTGCAACGGCTTTCAGTGACAGCTACTCTCTTTACTTTTGAGGCTTTATGATGCTGAATCAGATTTAAGTACTTGCCCATATCTCTTTTACAAGGTCTGATTCTAAACTTTATGGCTCCTGATTACTCCCTCTGTTTGTTTTTCATTAGCTGGCAGAAATATCAAGGGCTTTTCTGAGGTCTTCTCATCAAGGACAGATCCAAGTATGTCATTCTCCCAGGTACATTTGTTCCTGTCACTTAGCCTTTTTTCTGAGCAGGACATGTTTTCATGTCTTGACACCTTGACTTCCAAAACACTTGTTTTAACTTTTACCTAGACCCTCCGCTTCCCCATGCCCACCAACCACAAACATTCTGGAATCACCCTAGGTCTCTGAGCATAGCTGAAGTCTTGAGCAACCCCTTGGACTGGGAGCCATGGGTGGGGCTGCCAGCAACAGCTGCTCTCTGGTTGGTTCCCCTTGCCTGACTCCTCTCAGAAGAGCCTTTTCCACTTCACGGTTCTCTGCTAGCCACACCTGTGCTGCTTGCCCTCTGACCCCTCCTAATCCAACCCAGCTGTTTACCCTCAGCCTCCTCCCCGTGGTCTGGAGCCTAATCCTGAAGCTTTCTCTACCTACCAGGAGACTGACTTGGTATCTTCTATGAGGCCTGGGTGGTATCTGCTACTGAGCCCAAGCGTCCCTTAGAAACCCAACAGCTACACACCTCATATGCTATTTCCTGGCTCTCCACCCCGAAAATGCACTGACAGTGACCAGATGAATGCTTTAGTGACCAGTCACTGGCATGATTTCAAGTTACTACCTGCTGTTGTTGTGTCCAGAACCTGTTTGTCCAGGTGAGTGCTCTCTACCTTACATGGTAAGGTCTTAAAACTGGAGAGTGAGAGAGACCAGTTTTATGCAAATCTCTTTATTCAGTGCTTAGCCCAGAACCATAAGCAATTAGATACTTAATAAATACTTCTTGGTGGTAGAATTCTATAGGAAATTATTTCTTTAATTATGTATTTCTTGAACTTAGTGGAAGGTTGGTGGACTAGGGGTAGAATGGTAGTGATTATTGCCATTTTTTAAAGATTTCATTTATTTATTTTGGAGAGAGGGGAAGGGAGGGAGAAAGAGAGGGAGAGAAACATTGATGTGAAAGAGCAAAAACATCAGTTCGTTGCCTTTTGTGCATGCCCTGACCGTGGTCCAAAGCCACAACCTAGGCATGTGCCCTGACTGAGAATTGTACTGGCGACTTTTCACTTTGTGGGACGACTGCCACCCAACCAACTGAGCCACACTGGTCAGGGTGGTAGCAATTGTTTTTAAAAGCTTTTTCCAGGGGGTGAATTTCTAATTTTCTAATATGCCCAGTTCCTTAGAGGGTCTGATTTGATGCATAGCTCTGGAAGTGTAAATCTTATTTACAAAGCCAGGTCACGTTTAGTCCCAGAATGAATTGTTATGAACAGATCTGAACAAACACAAGTGAGGTCATCCTGTTCTTAGTGTTACATTATTGCAGATCGGCTTTGGAGACTTGTCATCCTGAACCTAATAAAACAGGAATGGTGCAGGGTCTTTCCCTGTCCCTGTGCCCTCCCTGACTCTCTCACGTCTCTATATGCTGGGGCACCTAGCTTTGTGACAGACTTTTCTTCTTAAATAGCAAATTTACACAGTTTAAAGATATTTTTTAAAAATGTGACACAATTGTGAGTGGGTGCGTGTATTGTAAAGACTAGCTAACTGTACATAGGATTTGGAATCAAGAAAAGCTATGGTTTTTTTTTTTTGTTGTTGTTTTAGTTTAGGCAATTTAACCTTTCTTGATTTCAGATCTCTCACAATAAAATAGGTGAAATAACATGAAAAAGGAAATGTGAGTAGACTAATATATTGCCTCTTGTAGCTTTATGTTCTCTCTCACAAGGCACTATCAGTGTGCCACCCTGACAGTAACACTGAGCCTGTTGATAAGACCTGGCTTTGGGGACTGAGGCGTTCTAAACCTGGCCTGACCAGTGACTCACTTTGTGAATGGGACTGTTGATTTTCCTGTGCAAGTTTCAGAATTGTAAGATGGGGACCAGAGCATCTGCAAGGATGATGTCTGCCACGCTAAGTGACCCAGAGGAAAAAGTTGCTTCATAACTACAGAATAGAAAGGACTTGCCTCCACACTGAATGTCACAGCTTAAAAAAGAACTCAGGACTTCCTGCCTCATGGTCTAGTGCCCTGGCCAGATGTTTGGTGAGACAGGAAGTGGAAGGAACTGGCTCCAAAAAACTGTCTGCTCTTGCAAGTGGCCAATTGGCCTGGCATCAAGGGACTTTCCTGGCAACTTTGTGAAGTTGGGTTCTTGCTGGCTCCATGAACAACCTTCTGGTGAGGAAGACCAGGGACACTGTTGCTCAGATGCTGGGTGTGGGTGGAAGCTCATGCCAGCCGTGCCACTGCTTACTCCTGTGTGCTCCCAGGGCCCGCAATAGGCTTGAGCCTGGTGTGAACAGGCCTGGTGTGAATAGGGACTCTAATTGGAGGAGAGGGAGAGAGAGAGGTGTGGGTGGTAGTGGGGGTGGAATAAAAAAAAAAAAAGGCCAGGGGAAAGAAAGTGGGCTCTCTTGTTCCATTTAACTTAATTTTTATTTCAAAATTCTTTTCCTGTCACTTTGTTCCAGGCTGTCTCTTCCGCTTTGCTTCCTGACGCTCAGACTGTTGGCTTTGGTGTGTCTGATCCCGCTGTTCACTTTGCCCTTTGTCTGTTTCCACTTCTGCAGCAGTGATCCAGGTAGTTTTTCTCCACTTCTGCTGATTCCTGCAGTTTCTAGAACATACTTTAGAAACAGCACTCTAAGAATGGGGTGAAAAGCCCTATTTAGTTTTTAACAAGAACATATTTTTTCTTTCTCTTAAAAATAAAAACACTCTTTATCTTCCTCTGATTTCTATAAGTCTAATTGTTCTTTTTCTCTAATACCACCTTCCTCCTTTTCCCCCTTGTTCCCCTCACCATGAGTTTTTTTTTTTTTTTTTTTGGTCTGGTGATAGCTTTACTGAGATATAATTCATGTACTATACATGAATTCACAAGTGTACAACTCAATGGTTTTTAATATATGTACAAAATTGTGTATCTCTCTCCATTATCAATTTGAGATCATATTCATCACCCCAGAAAGGAATCCAGCACCTCTTAGTCACTGCCCATCCCTCCTCCCCAGCCCCTGGCAGCCACTATTCTATTTTCTGTCTTTGTGGATTTGCCTATTCTGGACATTTTAGATAAATGGATTCATATAGTATTTGATCTTTTGTGAGAAGTTTCTTTCACTTAGCCCAGTGTTTTCAAGGCTCATCCATGTAGAATGTGCCAGTTCTTGGTTCCTTTTTATTGCCAATACCCAGAGCTTTTGTGTGACCATATGGGACAGATTGGGGTCGGGTAAGTGTCAGTGGCCATGAACAGGAAGATACATCACATGGAAAAGAATGCAAAGTAATAGACTATTGACATATGGTGTGAGCTTTTGCCAAAAATAATGCTGAAATCATATTGAGGAGCACTAAATACATTTGCAGGTAATATGACAAAAACTCCAGAATTCAGGAGGGGCCCAGTCCACAAAATATGCATTCTTTCCATGCAAATTTAATGTTCCCAAACACTCGCTTCTTCTCCCTTCATCCCTTCTCCCCTCTGGTCTTTTCATGAAAGGAGCAGCGTGAGGATGTACCCACACCTGTGTATTTCAGTTCCAATCTTGGTCAACAAGGAGAGGAGGGAAATGATTTCATTATTGGGAATTTGAAAAGGCCCTCATAGCAAAGCATTAGGCAATAACTATATTGAGTAGGTTTTTAAAATAAAAAAGAACTCTGGCCAGGTAGCTCAGTGCGGGTAGCTCAGATGGTTAGAGCATTGTCCAAATATACCAACGTTATGGGTTTGATCCCTACTCAGGTCACACAGAAGAAGGAACCAATGAATGCATAAGTAAGTGCAACAACAAATCAATGTTTCTCTCTCCCTCCCTCCCTTCTTCCCTCCTTCTCTCTCCCTCTTTCCCTTCCTCTCCCTCTAAAATCAATAAATTAACAACAACAACAACAACAATAATAATAACAATATGTTCTCAGTCAGTAGGAGATGACAAAAGCCCAAGATATTCATAAGAGACAGTTTCCAGACTAAGTAGAATTGAAGCCTGATGCCATAACAAGAAAGAGAGTCAACAGGCACAGGAGCTGGGAGCAAATATTGGCAGGTATGTGTGGTGAGACAATCGAGGAAATGGTGTCTTGAATTCCCTTTATTCTGGTGGAGGTCAGAAACCTTCCCCAGGGTCTCCATTGTAACACTGAGATTGTAAACCATGTTATAATATTACAGCAGAAATAGCTGACCATGATTAAAGTCAGGATTGAAAGTCACCAGCATTAATGTGAACCAAAGGTAAGTGAGGAATACATGAGCAGGATAGGAAAGTTCCCCTCATGCAAAAATATCTCAAGAATTATATTAATAGTTATAAAATCCATGAAATATAATTACTTTGATTAATGTGGTTTTAAAACATTAATAATAAAGAGGGAAAAGTCATTTGAAAGCTCTAGTGTGTCTGACATTAGGATATTTTGGGACCGGAAAGAGAGAGGAAGAGTCAGTATGTGACTTACTGTGATCCACTGTCAGGCAACGTGCTGCTGTGAATTCTGAAATTCTGAGGCTCACGCTCAGCCTGAGAGCTCTCACCTATGTGTCGTGTTCTCTGAAGGTCCTGAGTGATGTTGCTTGTGCCCCTGGAGTTTTATGGAGTCCATAGGGACAGTTTTTTTATTTACAGTCTTTGCAACCCTAGGACCCAGACATGCATTCACAGAGTTGGGAGGAAGAGATTACGCTAACAACTGCCAAACTGCATTCAGAATTCATTTTTTATTCAAATATGGAATAAGCAGGTATTACTGTTGGGGAGGTTAAGGTGGGTGCCAGGGACAAAACCATGAATAAAATCGTCATGGTCCCGGCTAGAGACTCAATGCACCTCCCACCCCATTTATATGTTTGAGTCCTAACTAACCCTCAATATGGTGCTTGGAGGTGGGGCCTCTGAGAGATGATTAAGTCACGAAGGCAGAGCCTTCAAGAATGGGATTAGTGTCCTTGTAGAAAAGACCCCAAGGGGCTCCCTCACCCCTTCTTGTGAGGTCACAACAGGAGGACAATTGTCTAAGAACCTGAAAGCAGGTCCTTCCTAGACACTGAATCTGCTTCCGAGCTTGATCCTGGACTTCTAGTCTCCAGAACTGTGAAAAATAAATGTTTATTGTTTATAAGCCACCGGCTTATGGCAGCCTAAACTAAGGCCTGTTTGCAGAGCTTTTAGTGCCTGAGGAAATGGACATTAACTATGTATTTGGTTGTGATTGCAGGAAGTGCTACAAAGACCATGCGGATGTTTGAGAGTGCATTAAGGGGACCCTGCCTGAAGGGGAAACTTGCTCTAACACTCTGATGAGCCAGATATTGTTTCTGGGTCAGGCCCATGGAGTCCATGTCTTTCCTCCTTTAAAATGAATTCTCAGCCCTCTTACACATAAACTTCTGGCAGGCCACCCCACCATTTCTTCAGAGCTTGCCTAAATATATCCTATCATAGGCAACAGTCATAGTCTGAACTCAAGCCAAGATTCCTATCGTGTATGACAGGAATTTTTACTGTTTTCTCTCTTTTCAAAATTGTGGTGAAAAAAATACATGACAAAATCTAGTATCTTAACCATTTTATGTGCATAGTTCAGTGACGTTAAGTGCACTCATGCTGTTGTGCTATTATCACTGCCATCCAGCCCCACAACTTCCTCATCTTTCCAAAATGGAACTCTGTGCTCATTACACTAAACTCCACATTCCTCCTCCCAAGCCCCTGGCACCCAATGTTCTATTTCTGTCTATAAATTTGACTACCCTGAGGTACCTCATATGAGTGGACTCATACCATGTTTGTCCTTTTGTGACTGGCTTGAATCACTTAGCATAATATCCTCAAGTTCCATCTGTGTTATAGCATGAGTCTGAAATTTGTGTGTATATGTGTGTTTTAATAAATTGTAAATAGGTGGACTAAAACTATTGTCACTAGGGACTTCCAGCCAAGATGGAGGTATAGGTGGACACACTGTGCCTCCTCTCACAACCAAGATTAAGGATAACAAAAATATAGAACCCCCCCAAAAAACAACCAGAACAGATAGAAGATTGAATTGTACAGAAGTCCTACAACATTCACCCGGACTGGTAAGAGGGGTGGAGTTGGTGGCCGGTGGAGAGGGGTTGTGGTGGGAAGAAGCAGTAGCTGGTGGTCCTGGGTGCACAGGAAGCAGTTACTGAGCAGAAGAAGGCAACGAGCAGACCAAGCGAGGTGCACAAGGCAGCTGACCTCAGTCACACACTCACGCACAGATAAACCAGGCAAAAACAGGCAGCGAGACAGACTGCGCAGTGCAGGGCCCCAGCGCCAGGAAATAAAGCCTAAAAAGAACTGATTGAGAACACTCTTAGGGGTTGGGGTGCTGGGAGAGAATCCCAGCCTCAGGGGAGAGTTCATTGGAGAGACCCACAGGGTCCTAGAGTGTGCACAAGCCCGCCCACCCGGAAATCAGCACCAGAAGGGCCCAATTTGCTTGGGGAAAGTGGCAGAAGGGACTGGAATCTGAGAGAGAGTGGAGCAAACGCCATTGTTCCCTCTCAGACCCCGCCCCCACATCCAGCATCACAACCCAGTGACTGGGTTGCCCCACCCCGTGAATGCCTAAGGCTTCGCCCCTCACTACATAACAGCTGTGACCAGACCAAAAAAAAAAAAAAAAATGGCTCAAACAGGAGAACAGATCAAAGCCCCAGAGCTCATTCATCTAAGCGACCAAGAGATAGCCAACCCATCAGATGCACAGTTCAAAGCACTGGTGATTAGGAAGCTCACAGAATTGGTTGATTTTGGTCACAAATTAGAGGAACAAATGAAGGCTACAATAAGTGCGATGAAGAAAAATGCACAGGGAACCAATAGTGATGGGAGGAAAACTGGGAGTCAAATCAATGGAGTGGACCAGAAGGAAGAAAGAAACAACCAAACAGAAAAGAATGAAGAAACAAGGATTCAAAAAAAATAAGGAGAGGCTTAGGAACCTCCAGGACATCTTTAGATGTCCCAACATCTGAATTATAGGGGTACCAGAAGGGGAAGAGGAAGAGCAACAAGTGGAAAACTTATTTGAACAAACAATAAAGGAGAACTTCCCCAATTTGGCAAAGGAAACAGACCTCCAGGAAGTCCAGGAAGCTCAGAGAGTCTCAAAGAAGTTGGACCCAAGGAGGAACACACCAAGGCACATCATAATTACATTAGCCAAGATTCAAATGAAGGAGAGAATTCTAGAAGCAGCAAGGGATAAGGGCATAGTCACCTACAAAGGAGTTCCCATCAGACTGTCAGCTGATTTCTCAAAAGAGACCTTACAGGCAAGAAG